>JASTWF010000491.1:110000-116238 GCA_030390025.1 Squalus acanthias | reverse complement strand
CCCTCCCTTTCTCTTTCTCTCTCTGTCTCTGGCTTTCAGTGACGTCGCGCGGTGATGGCGTCACGAGCAGGCGGGCGGGGCGAGGCGAAGAAAAAAAAACCCCAGAAGAAGCGCGAACCAGAGAAACAAACTGTGCGCAGCCGCAGAGTGGGGATACCCTGCGCCTTGTCGAGCCCGCCCGCTCGCCCACTGCTGCAGTGCAATCATTGCTGCTGCACTGCATTACACACTGCAAAGTTGTCTTCAGTTCCCATTTTCCGTGCATAAGAGACTGGAATTCTTGAAAAAAAACATACTTTAAAACAAAAAGTGCATTCCATATGAAATACAACTGTACAAAGGCAATCTGTAAATCGTAAATAGTCAACTTTCAAAGAAGGAATTGGATGCCATCCTGGCCAGGGTGAATGATTGGCAGGGCTCCGGGGAAAGAGCAGGGGGAGTGGGACTAGAATCAGAGAATGGCCGCAGCACAGAAGGAGGCCATTCGGCCCGTCGAGCCCCCTGCCGGCGCTCTGCAAGAGCGCTTGAGCTAGTACCACTCCACTCCACCGCACCTCCCCCCCCCCGGCCCTTTCCCCGTAACGGGAGAGCGCGTTCAAAGAGCCGGCACAGGCACAACCGGGCCGAGTGGCCCCCTACTGACAGCGGCACAACAAAGACCGCCTACTTCCCCCTCCGTAACACCGCCCGTCTCCGCCCCTGCCTCAGCTCATCCGCTGCTGAAACCCTCAACCATGTCTCCGTCCCCTCCAGACTCGACTATTCCAACGCACTCCTGGCCGGACTCCCGCATTCTACCCGACGTAAACTTGAGGTCATCCAAAACTCCCGTGTCCTAACTCGCATCGAGTCCCGTTCACCTGTCACCCCCCCTGTGCTCGCTGACCTACATTGGCTCCCCGTTAAGCAACGCCTCGATTTTAAAATTCTCATCCTTGTTTTCAAATCCCTCCATGGCCTCGCCCCCCTCCCTATGTCTGTAATCTCCTCCAGCCCCACAACCCCCCCGAGATCTCTGTGCTCCTCCAATTCTGGCCTCTTGAGCATCCCTGATTATAATTGCTCCACCATTGGTGGCCATGCCTTCAGTACCGCCCCTCCGACAGTGCGGCGCTCCCTCAGTACCGCCCCTCCGACAGTGCGGCGCTCCCTCAGTACCGCCCCTCCGACAGTGCGGCGCTCCCTCAGTACCGCCCCTCCGACAGTGCGGCGCTCCCTCAGTACCGCCCCTCCGACAGTGCGGCGCTCCCTCAGTACCGCCCCTCCGACAGTGCGGCGCTCCCTCAGTACCGCCCCTCTGACAGTGCGGCGCTCCCTCAGTACCGCCCCTCCGACAGTGCGGCGCTCCCTCAGTACCGCCCCAGACAGTGCGGCGCTCCCTCAGTACCGCCCCTCCGACAGTGCGGCGCTCCCTCAGTACCGCCCCTCCGACAGTGCGGCGCTCCCTCAGTACCGCCCCTCCGACAGTCCTGCGCTCCCTCAGTACCGCCCCTCCGACAGTGCGGCGCTCCCTCAGCACCGCCTCTCCGACAGTGCGGCGCTCCCTCAGCACCGCCTCTCCGACAGTGCGGCGCTCCCTCAGTACCGCCCCTCCGACAGTGCGGCGCTCCCTCAGTACCGCCCCTCCGACAGTGCGGCGCTCCCTCAGTACCGTCCCTCCGACAGTGCGGCGCTCCCTCAGTACCGCCCCTCCGACAGTGCGGCGCTCCCTCAGTACCGCCTCTCCGACAGTGCGGCACTCCCTCAGTACCGCCCCTCCGACAGCGCGGCGCTCCCTCAGTACCGCCCCTCCGACAGTGCGGCGCTCCCTCAGTACCGCCCCTCCGACAGTGCGGCGCTCCCTCAGTACCGCCCCTCCGATAGTGCGGCGCTCCCTCAGTACCGCCCCTCCGACAGTGCGGCGCTTCCTCAGTACCGCCCCTCCGACAGTGCGGCGCTCCCTCAGTACAGCCCCTCCGACAGTGCGGCGCTCCCTCAGTACTGCACTGGGAGTGTCGGCCTAGATTTTTGTGCTCAAGTCTCTGGAGCGGGGACTCGAACCCACAACCTCCTTGACTCGGACTCGAGCATGCTGCCCACTGAGCCACGGCTGACACAGACACGCAATCTATCCATTAGGCCGAAAAAGGAGCCACAATCCATTTCTTTCAGGTTTTCTTAGTTTTATTTGTAAACAGGATAAATAAATACAAAAACTTCAAATAATATATGCCTCTCTCTCCGTATGGATATAGGGAGACTTCCTGTGACATTGACAAAGGGCGGCCCTGGGGTTGGAGCCATGGTTACCTGTGTCTAGCCCGGCCTGCCCCTTTAAGGCTGCACCTCGAGCACCACCTGTGGCTGAACGTTCTCAACAGGTAAGTTCCGGCGAGTCAATCGCTGCTCTCAGCTTCGACAACCCTCCCTCCCCAGCAGCAATTCGCTTCCATTTCCCCTCAGGATGGGCTTATTGAGACCCCCTTGCCTGAGGTGGGTGGGCGGAGGAGGGGGGGGGGGGGGCGAGGGCGGTGGTCTTAAAGTGACAGTCCAAACTCTGCAGATCGAACCTCACAACCGCGAGCAATGCCACCGTACATCGGCTAGTAATAAATAACTTCTTTTCCATATTAATAAAACAGCGCTATAATAAAAATACAATCTCAAATATTAATACAAATATATAATAAAACTATCAGAGTTATAAATAGGCACAGTACCACACCGCGGGGAAAACATGACGGAATGGGACAAAAATATATTAAATATTAATTAATAAATATGGTCAATTAAATAAATAGTATATTCCAGCGATCAAAATTAAGAATTTCTGATATTGACTGCAACAAGGAAGCTCGACACCATCCAGGACAAAGCAGCCCGCTCGATTGGCACCCCATCCACCACCTTAAACATTCACTCCCTCCACCACCGGCGCACCGTGGCTGCAGTGTGCACCATCTACAAGATGCACTGCAGCAACTCGCCAAGGCTTCTTCGGCAGCACCTCCCAAACCCGCCACGTCTACTGCCGGAGGAGAGATTGGGTCGACTAGGCCTGTATTCACTAGAGTTTAGGAGAATGAGAGGGGATCTCATTGAAACGTATAAAATTCTGACCGGGCTAGACAGACTGGATGCAGGGAGGATGTTTCCCCTGGCTGGGGGGCGTCTAGAACCAGGGGTCACAGTCTCAGGATACGGGGCAGGACATTTAGGACTGATGAGGAGAAATATCTTCACTCAGAGGGTGGCGAACCTGTGGAATTCTCTACCCCAGAAGGCTGTGGAGGCCAAGTCACTGAATCTATTTAAGAAGGAGACAGATAGATTTCTAGACACTAAAGGGATCAAGGGGTGTGGGGAGAGAGCGGGAATATGATATTGAGATAGAGGATCAGCCATGATCATATTGAATGGCGGAGCAGGCTCGAAGGGCCGAATGGCCGACTCCTGCTCCTATTTTTCTATGTTTCTAGAAGGACAAGGGCAGCAGGCGCATGGGAACACCACCACCTCCAAGTTCCCCTCCAAGTCACACACCATCCTGACTTAGAAATATATCGGCCGTTCCTTCATCGTCGCTGGGTCAAAATCCTGGAACTCCCTCCCTAACAGCACTGTGGGAGCACCTTCACCACACGGACTGCAGCCGTTCAAGAAGGTGGCTCACCACCACCTTCTCAAGGGCGATTAGGGATGGGCAATAAATGCCAGCCTTGCCAGCGATGCCCACATCCCGAGAATGAATAAAAAGGGATAGTGAGGGTGTTGACGATTATGGAGCAAGGAAGGTGAGGATCGCAGTGAAGATCGTGAGAAGGATCGGCAGGGGAATGGGAAGCCTGGTGCTGATGGAGATGAGGTTCTTGAAGATGCAGGCGGTGAAGATTATGGTGCAGATGGCGATGATGAACTCAATGGCGCCAAGGAAGTGATGAAGATAACTGCGTAGTGAAGAGGGGGGGAAACCGAAGATGCTCGTGATGAAAAGGATGGCGGTGATGATGATCCTGTTTTCGACTCCCTCCATGGTTTCGCCCCCCCTCCCTATCTCTGTAACCTCCCCCAGCCCTACAACCCTCCAAGATTTCTGCGCTCCTCCAATTCCGGCCTCTTGCGCATCCCCCCGATTTCCATCGCTCCACCATTGGCGACCGCGCCTGGGCCCCGAGCTCTGGAATTCCCTCCCTAAACATCTCCGCCTCTCTCTCCTCCTTTAAGATGCTCCTTAAAACCGACCTCTTTGACCAAGCTTTTGGTCACCTGCCCTAATTTCTCCTTATGTGGCTCGGTGTCAAATTTTTGTCTTATAATACTCCTGTGAAGAGCCTTGGGATGTTTTACTACGTTAAAGGCGCTATATAGATACAAGTTGTTGTTGACGAAAGTTCTGCTGGTGTTGAAGAGGCTGAAGATTATTAGGATGAGGATGATGGTATCGATAAACATTACAGCGGTGATGAAGATGATGGTGTCGATGGCGATGTTGTTGAAGATGGTGAAGATGAAGATGATGGAGTCGATGGCGATGTTGTTGAAGATGGTGAAGATGAAGATGATGGTGTCGATGGCGATGTTGTTGAAGATGGTGAAGATGAAGATGATGGTGTCGATGGCGATGTTGTTGAAGATGGTGAAGATGAAGTTGGCTATGATGAGGATGACGTTAGCGCTGACAGCACTAACAAGATGTCCCTTTGGCTGCACAGGTCAGATGCTCGTTCAAGAGCTGGATCAGGTCATTGATGACTTTCCCCACCGAGGACCTGGGATTGTCCTACAACAGAGACAGACGGGAGAGAGAGGCTCGTGTTACTGATTCATTCGCTCTTCAAACTGTGCCACAGCAAGTGGTGCGTTGTGGGCCGAGACTGGAGGAAATGAGTTACAACAGCGACAATCTCTTGTCAAATCCCCCACGTTCGCCCGAGCATAAATCCTGAAAGTGAGAGGTTGCAGGAAAGGGAACTGATTTCAGGCAGTACAGGGCGGTATATCTGATGGGCTGGGCTGGGCTGGGTTATACTGTTCTGTACCATGCTGTTGCTGTGGCTCAGTCGGTAGCACGCTCGCCTCTAAGTCAGAAGGTTGTGGGTTCAAGTCCAGGCCCGACACTCCCCTGGTGCCAGTACTGAGGGAGCGCCACACTGTCGGAAGGGCAGTACTGAGGGAGCGCCGCACTGTCGGAGGGGCGGTACTGAGGGAGCGCCGCACTGTCGGAGGGTCGGTACTGAGGGAGCGCCGCACTGTCGGAGGGGCGGTACTGAGGGAACGCCGCAATGTCGGAGGGGCGGTACTGAGGGAGCGCCGCACTGTCGGAGGGGCGGTACTGAGAGAGCGACGCACTGTCGGAGGGGCGGTACTGAGGGAGCGCCGCACTGTCGGAGGGGCGGTACTGAGGGAGCGCCGCACTGTCGGAGGGGCGGTACTGAGGGAGCGCCGCACTGTCGGAGGGGCGGTACTGAGGGAGCGCCGCACTGTCGGAACTGAGGGAACGCCGCACTGTCGGAGGGGCGGTACTGAGGGAGCGCCGCACTGTTGGAGGTGCAGTCTCTCGGAATGAGACGTTAAACCTGAGGCCCCCGTCTGCCCTCTCGGGTGGATGTAAAAGATCCCACGGCCACGACTGGAAGAAGAGCAGGGGGGGGAGTTCTCCCCAGTGTCCTGGGGCCCAATATTTATCCCTCAACCAACATCAGTAGAACAGATGATCCGGTCATTTATCACATTGCTGTTTGTGGGAGCTTGCTGTGCACAAACATGGCGGCCGCGTTTCCTACATTACAACAGTGACCACACCTCAACAAAAGTACTTCATTGGGCATGGGGACGTCCTGAGGTGGTGAAAGGCGCTGGAGAAATGCGAGTCTTTCTCTCTACCTGCAGCGCCACCCACTGGTAGCAGGGAGTACCAACACCGTGACATGATAACTCAGGCAGTTCCAATTAGGAATGTTGACATAGGATTCTTGCTCACTCTCTCTTTCTTGTCTCTTGTGGGGAGCTGCGCAGTGTAGAGCAGCACTGTCTACTTGTGGGTTTGAATTGGCCTTTATTTGTTCCTGGGATGTGGGCGTCGCTGGCAAGGCCGGCATTTATTGCCCATCCCTAATTGCTCTCGAGAAGGTGGTGATGAGCTGCCTTCCTGACGACAACTGAGTGTCTCGCTGGGCCATTTCAGAGGAGCAGTTAAGAGTTAACCCCATTGCTGTGTGTCTGGAGTTACATATCAGCCAGACCGGGTAAATACGGC
>JASTWF010000491.1:92500-105000 GCA_030390025.1 Squalus acanthias | reverse complement strand
ATGAGGATGGAGAATTTTAATATCGAGGCGTTGCCAGACTGGGAGCCAATGTAGGTCAGCGAGCACAGGGGGGGGTGATGGGTGAATGGAACTCGGTTTGAGTTAGGAGCAAGAAATGGGGTTTGTCTTTGAAAAGCCTGTAGGAACTTAGGAGGAAGGGGCGAGCGAGGGAGGGGAGGCGTCCCACAGTTCGGAGGTCTCTGGGTTTGGGAGGAGTTGGGGTCGGAGATGGCGAGGTGGGTCTCGTCTCCAGCACGGTGAGGATGAGGGATTCGGAGCTTAGGAGGAACGAGGGAGGAGAGTCGAGAGGAACACTGATGGTGAGCGTTTCCTCGTGTGTGTGAGAGAGTGGGGTTAGCAAACCCTTCCCAGATACGGGAATGGGGCATTCAAGTCTGGGACCGTCTCTGGCCTGGTGACTGAGGTCCGTTGAGGGGAGGAGAGTTTGGAATGAAAGAGGGAACCGAGATTCTCGGGAGGGAGATTCAGCGAGCGAGGGAAGAAGGGGTGGTGGGAGTTCCATTGGAGGTCAGAGGAGAGAGAGAGAGAGAGTGAGAGCAAGAGAGGCAACAGATGAAGAGGGACTAAGGGTAGGGGCCTCAGAGAGAAGCAGGAGGGGCTGTTATTCAGACGGAGGGAGACATGAAGATGCTGAGGGGTTGCAAGAAAGGGACAGCTTTTTGGGGGGTATAGTTCCGCATTTCCTTTGTGTGAAGAAGTGCTTCCTGACATCACCCCTGAACGGCCTGGCTCTAATTTGAAGGTTCTGCCCCCTTGTACTGGACTCCCCCCACCAGAGGAGATAGTTCATCTATCAATGTCCCATTGCAATTTCCCGCGGGGCTATGGGGTAAAGGCGGGGGAGTGGGACTAGCTGAAGTGCTCTTGCAGAGAGAGCCAGCACGGGCTCGAGGGGCCGAATGGCCTCCTTCTGTGCTGTAACCATTCTCTGATTCTATCTACACTGCTTACTGTGCCACTGAACTTAGCGTCGTCAGCGAACTTAGATATAAGGCTCTCTGTTCCTTCATCTAAGTCATTGAGCAATATAGTGAAAGGCTGAGGTCCCAGTACAGATCCGTGGGGGACACCACTAGTCACATCCTGTCAACAGGAGCACATCCCCATGATCCCTACTCTCTGTCTCCTACCTCCGAAACAATTCCCGACCCATGGCAATAGGTTGCCTCCAATGCCAAGCGCTCTCATTTTTGCTAACAGCCTCTTGTGTGGAACCGTATCAAATGTCTTCTGCAAGTTCATATGAATAACATCCATCGACACTCCCTTATCTAGCACTTGAATTACAACCTCAAACAATTCAACTAGGTCAGTTAGACAGGAGGAGATGTTAGTTAGACACCAGGAGATGTTAGTTAGACACGGGGAGATGTTAGTTAGACAGGAGGAGATGTTAGTGAGACAGGAGGAGATGTTAGTTAGACACCAGGAGATGTTAGTTAGACATGGGGAGATGTTAGTTAGACAGGAGGAGATGTTAGTTAGACATGGGGAGATGTTAGTTAGACAGGAGGAGATGTTAGTTAGACACGGGGAGATGTTAGTTAGACATGAGGAGATGATAGTTAGACAGGAGGAGATGTTAGTGAGACACGAGGAGATGTTAGTGAGACACGGGGAGATGTTAGTGAGACAGGAGGAGATGTTAGTTAGACAGGAGGAGATGTTAGTTAGACACGGGGAGATGTTAGTTAGACACGGGGAGATGTTAGTTAGACAGGAGGAGATGTTAGTGAGACAGGAGGAGATGTTAGTGAGACAGGAGGAGATGTTAGTGAGACAGGAGGAGATGTTAGTGAGACAGGAGGAGATGTTAGTTAGACACGGGGAGATGTTAGTTAGACAGGAGGAGATGTTAGTTAGACAGGAGGAGATGTTAGTGAGACAGGAGGAGATGTTAGTTAGACACGGGGAGATGTTAGTTAGACAGGAGGAGATGTTAGTGAGACACGGAGAGATGTTAGTTAGACACGGAGAGATGTTAGTTAGACACGGGGAGATGTTAGTTAGACAGGAGGAGATGTTAGTTAGACAGGAGGAGATGTTAGTTAGACACGGGGAGATGTTAGTTAGACAGGAGGAGATGTTAGTTAGACACGGGGAGATGTTAGTTAGACAGGAGGAGATGTTAGTTAGACAGGAGGAGATGTTAGTTAGACAGGAGGAGATGTTTGTTAGACAGGAGGAGATGTTAGTTAGACAGGAGGAGATGTTAGCTGGGCACAAGGAGATGGAGATTCAGACATTAATTTGCTGTCCCTTACGTAGTGATTCTTGACGTGCTGGAAGGGACTCATGACAGCAGGAGGCAGGGTCATGAAGATGGATAAATCACAGCTCCCCCGGTCCGATCTCCCTTCCGTCGTACCTGCGATCAGACCGCACAGCAGCAGCGTGACAGCGACTGAGAGGAGGGTGGTTCTGGCTCCGATCTCCATCCTGAGCAGGGCTGGGTAATGGAAACGAAAGCTTCTCGGATCAAAGCGCGCTCTGCGAAAACGTCACCGGGAGGGGGCTCGAAGACGAGATCGTTCCGCTCCTTGTGTCGAGAAAACCGCCGGCAGTCTGATGTCAGCTGGAACTCGGAGACAGCTCTGGTCCTGTCCTCTTCAGTCTCGCTCGCCTCTCTGACCTGCTCCATCTCCCCGACTGTTTTATAGCATCTTCAGGAGGCGGCAAAAACCCCCTCAAACCTCTGAAATAAAAAGTAAAAAATGGGCAGTTTAATTTCCGGTGATGTAAGGGATGCCAATTTGATGGTTAAGGGAAATCAAGAGAGAGAAGTTCAGAAACTGAAAGCTGTCGATTGGGAGGCTGATGGTGTCCGTGGGACGAAGTGGTGAGCAAGAGTGGGAAAGTGAAATTGTCCAGCGCCCCTCCCTGGGCTATCACACTCCCTGCACGCGCGGAATCTCAGCTTCCCTTGACGTAAGGGAAGCTGAAGGGGACAGTGGGCAATGCGACAATGGAAGAGTGTGTACAACAACAACTTGCATTTATATAGCGCCTTTAACGTAGTAAAACGCCCCCCCCAGCTTCATAGAGGCGTCAGTCAGACAAACAATTGGACCCCGAGCCAACATAAGGAGATATTAGGGACAGGCGACCAAAAGCTGGCTCAAAGAGGTGGGTTTTAAGGAGCGTCTTAAAGGAGGAGAGAGAGGCGGAGAGGTTTCGGGAGGGAATTCCAGAGCTCGGGGGCCCTGGCGTGGTCGCCAATGGCGGAGCGATGGAAATTGGGGGGGATGCGCGAGAGGCCAGAATCGGAGGAGAGCAGAGATCTCGGAGGGTTGTAGGCGGTTACAGAGGTAGGGAGGGGGCGAGGAGGCCACGGAGGATGGAGAATTTGAACATGGAAGCGTTGGGGGACCGGGAGCCAGCGTAGGTCAGCGAGCAGAGGGGAGGGTGATGGGCGAACGGGACTGGGTGCGAGTTGGGACACGGGGGGGCAGCAGAGTTTCAGATGAGCTGATGGCTATGGAGGGTGGAAGGTTGGAGGCCGGGCGGGAGAGCGTTGGAATAATCGAGTCCGGAGGTCTCGAGTGAATCGCGCGGCACACACTTGCACCTCTTAGCAAGGTTTGGTTGCTTAGATACGTTCGGCAACACAGAGTCCTGGGAAGGGCTGCCTCGTGCTTGGTGCTTCCTGCGTTGATTTCGTTTTCCCTTAAGTGGCTCCGAGCGTCAGTTCTGCGGTTCGTTGGGCACCTGCCTGAGAACTAAGGAAAGAGAAGCTACGAGATTCATTGCCTGTGGCTTGGAGAACTCTACACTTCCTTCCTGTTTGTTCCATCGGTTTCAATTTGTATCAAAGTTGGAGAGAATTAAAATCCAAATCAAAAAACTCAGTTCCCGCCCTTTTCTAAGATGCTTTCCAACGCAAAATCTGATCCACAGGGGTCTCAATTCTTGTCGGGCGTGGCTAAGAGGGTCTCACTCTCGCCTACGAGTCAGACGGTCGTGGGTTCGAGCCCCCACTCCAGAGACTCGAGCCCCGTAATCCAGGCCCGACACTCCCCCGGTGCCAGTACTGAGGGAGCGCCGCACTGTCGGAGGGGCGGTACTGAGGGAGCACCGTACTGTCGGAGGGGCGGTACTGAGGGAGCGCCGCACTGTCGGAGGGGCGGTACTGAGGAAACGCCGCACTGTCGGAGGGGCGGTACTGAGGGAGCGCCGCACTGTCGGAGGGGCGGTACTGAGGGAGCGCTGCACTGTCGGAGAGGCGGTACTGAGGGAGTGCCGCACTGTCGGAGTGGCGGTACTGAGGGAGCGCCGCACTGTCGGAGGGGTGGTACTGAGGGAGCGCCGCACTGTCGGAGGGGCGGTACTGAGGGAGCGCAGCACTGTCGGAGGGGCGGTACTGAGGGAGCGCCGCACTGTCGGAGGGGCGGTACTGAGGGAGCACCGCACTGTCGGAGGGGCGGTACTGAGGGAGCGCCGCACTGTCGGAGGGGCAGTACTGAGGGAGCGCCGCACTGTCGGAGGGGCGGTACTGAGGGAGCGCCGCACTGTCAGAGGGGCGGTACTGACGGAGCGCCGCACTGTTGGAGGGGCTGTACTGAGGGAGTGCTGCACTGTCGGAGGGGCGGTACTGAGGGAGCGCCGCACTGTCGGAGGGGCAGAACAGGGAGGAGGCCATTTAGCCCATTCGAGCCTGTTACATTAGGAACAGGAGGAGGCCATTCAGCCCCCTCGAGCCTGTTACATTCGGAACAGGAGGAGGCCATTCAGCCCCCTCGAGCCTGTTACATTCGGAACAGGAGGAGGCCTATTCAGCCCCCTCGAGCCTGTTACATTAGGAACAGGAGGAGGCCATTCAGCCCCCTCGAGCCTGTTACATTAGGAACAGGAGGAGGCCGTTCAGCCCCCTCGAGCCTGTTACATTAGGAACAGGAGGAGGCCATTCAGCCCCTCGAGCCTGTTACATTAGGAACAGGAGGAGGCCGTTCAGCCCCTCGAGCCTGTTACATTAGGAACAGGAGGAGGCCATTCAGCCCCCTCGAGCCTGTTACATTAGGAACAGGAGGAGGCCATTCAGCCGCTCGAGCCTGTTACATTAGGAACAGGAGGAGGCCATTCAGCCCACTCGAGCCTGTTACATTAGGAACAGGAGGAGGCCGTTCAGCCCCCTCGAGCCTGTTACATTAGGAACAGGAGGAGGCCATTCAGCCCCTCGAGTCTGTTACACTAGGAACAGGAGGAGGCCGTTCAGCCCCTCGAGCCTGTTACATTAGGAACAGGAGGAGGCCATTCTGCTCCCTCGAGCCTGCTCCACCATTCAATCAGATCATGGCTGATTTGTATCTTAACCCCATCTACCTTCCTTGGTTCCGTAACCCTTAATCCCCTTACCCAACAAAAATATCAATCTCAGTTTTGAAAGCTCCAATTGACCCCCAGCCTCGACAGCTTTTTGGGGGGAGAGAGTTCCAGATTTCCACCAGCCTTTGTGTGAAGAAGTGCTTCCTGACATCACCCCTGAACGGCCTGGCTCTAATTTGAAGGTTCTGCCCCCTTGTTCTGGACTCCCCCCACCAGAGGAAATAGTTTCTCTCTCGATCGACCCGATCGAATCCTTTAATCATCTCAAACACCTCGATCAGATCACCCCTTAATCTTCTACACTCGAGGGAACACAAGCCCAGTCTGTGCAACCTGTCCTCGGAATTTAACCCCTTTAGCCCCCGGGGTATGGTTCTGGTGAATTTGCGCTGCACCCTCTCCAAGTTCGTGTTTCGAGTTTGCTGCTGTCAAACCTCCAGCTTGTTTCGTTTTCCACTCACTTCAGTTTCCAGTTTCCTGACAACCCAATCTCTTCCCCCCCTCTCCTCTACTTTCTGTTCTCCTCGACTGCGCCGGCCCCTGTCACAATCAGCTGCTTCCCCCCCTCGAGCGGAATCCGTCCTTTTCTTTCTTAACTCCATCAGGAATCGATAGCTAAATCCCAGGGATGACTCAATTGGTGTTCAAAGTGCGACTGACCCCCGACCTCGCTCTGCAACGCGCTCTGGACAGACTCGCAACTCTCCGGCGCCTTTCCCCACCTCAGGACGTCCCAAAGCTCTTCACAGCCAAAGAAGTACTTTTTTTTGAAGTGCGGTCACTGTTGTAATGTAGGAAACGTGGCAGCCAATTTGCGCACAGCAAGCTCCCACAAACAGCAATGTGATAATGACCCAGATCATCTGTTTTTTAGTGATGTTGGTTGAGGGATAAATATTGGCCCCAGGATACCGGGGAGAACTCCCCCCCTGCTCTTCTTCCAATAGTGGCCGTGGGATCTTTTACATCCACCTGAGAGGGCAGACGGGGGTCTCGGGTTTAACGTCTCATCCCAAAAGACCGCCCCTCCGACAGTGCGGCGCTCCCTCAGTACCGCCCCTCCGACAGTGCGGCGCTCCCTCAGTACCGCCCCTCTGACAGTGCGCCGCTCCCTCAGTACCGCCACTCCGACACTCCTTCAGTACTGCCCCTCCGACAGTGCGGCGCTCCCTCAGTATCGCCCCTCCGACAGTGCGGCACTCCCTCAGTACTGACCCTCCGACAGTGCGGCACTCCCTCAGTACTGCCCCTCCGACAGTGCGGCACTCCCTCAGTACCGCCCCTCCAACAGTGCGGCGCTCCCTCAGCACCGCCCCTCCGACAGTGCGGCGCTCCCTCAGTACCGCCCCTCCGACAGTGCGGCACTCCCTCAGTACTGACCCTCCGACAGTGCGGCACTCCCTCAGTACTGCCCCTCCGACAGTGCGGCACTCCCTCAGTACCGCCCCTCCAACAGTGCGGCGCTCCCTCAGCACCGCCCCTCCGACAGTGCGGCGCTCCCTCAGTACCGCCCCTCCGACAGTGCGGCACTCCCTCAGTACTGCCCCTCCGACAGTGCGGCACTCCCTCAGTACCGCCCCTCCGACAGTGCGGCACTCCCTCAGTACCGCCCCTCCAACAGTGCGGCGCTCCCTCAGTACCGTCACTCCGACACTCCCTCAGTACTGCCCCTCCGACAGTGCGGCGTTCCCTCAGTACTACCCCTCCGACAGTGCGGAGTTCCCTCAGGACTGCCCCTCCGACACTGTGGCACTCCCTCAGTACTGCCCCTCCGACAGTGCGGCACTCCCTCAGTACCGCCCCTCCGACAGTGCTGCGCTCCCTCAGTACCGCCCCTCCGACAGTGCGGCACTCCCTCAGTACCGCCCCTCCGTCAGTGCGGCGCTTCCTCAGTACCGCCCCTCCGACACTCCCTCAGTACCGCCCCTCCGACAGTGCGGCGCTCCCTCAGCACCGCCCCTCCGACAGTGCGGCGCTCCCTCAGTACTGCCCTTCCGACAGTGCGGCGCTCCCTCAGTACCGCCCCTCCGACAGTGCGGCGCTCCCTCAGCACCGCCCCTCCGACAGTGTGGCGCTCCCTCAGTACCGCCCCTCCGACAGTGCGGTGCTCCCTCAGTACTGCCCCTCCGACAGTGCGGCGCTCCCTCAGTACCGCCCCTCCGACAGTGCGGCGCTCCCTCAGTACAGCCCCTCCGACAGTGCGGCGCTCCCTCAGTACCGCCCCTCCGACAGTGCCGCGCTGCCTCAGTACCGCCCCTCCGACAGTGCGGCGCTCCCTCAGTACTGTCCCTCCGACAGTGCGGCGCTCCCTCAGTACTGTCCCTCCGACAGTGCGGCGCTCCCTGAGCACTGCACTGAATTGTCAGCCTAGATTTTATGCTCGAGTCTCTGGAGTGGGACTTGAACCCACGACCTTCTGACTCAGAGGCTAGGGTGCTGCCCACTGAGCCACTGGCTGAAACATCTTTGGACACACTAAGGTTGTGACAGGCGCATTGGAAAAGCAAGGTCTTTCTTTCTTTGATATATATGGAGGCAGTTGCACGCTGTGCTAAAATATCTGCTCAGGTGAATATGGGTGGGATTTCTTGATTTGGGGAAGATGCATTTCATCTTATGCCAATTATTTTAAATCTGTGTCATTTGGTTATTGACCCTCCTGCCACTGGAAACAGTTTCTCTCTCTCCTCTATCAAAATCCCTTTGCAATTTTGAGCGCCTCCATTTAATCTCCCCTTAACCATCTCTGCCCTAAGGAGAACAATCCCAGCTTCTCCAGTCTCTCCACATCACTGAAGTCCCTCATCCCTGGAACCATTCTGCTCAATCCCCTCTGCACAACAGTGATTTGTGGAGATTATCCTGTTCTGCAGCTCACGAGACGCTCGCATATCCAAAATCCCTTTCAAATTCGGATTGTCCACTGTCCCTCCGTGGCCTCCTCGCCCCTCCCTCCCTATCTCTGTAACCGCCTACAACCCTCCCAGATCTCTGTGCTCCTCCGATTCTGGCCTCTCGCGCATCCCCCCGATTTCCATCGCTCCGCCATTGGCTGCCGCGCCAGGGCCCCTAAGCTCGGGAATTCCCTCCCTAAACCTCTCCGCCTCTCTCTCCTCCTTTAAGACGCTCCTTAAAACCCACCTCTTTGACCCAGCTTTTGGTCGCCTGTCCCTAATATCTCCTTATGTTGGCTCGGGGTCCAATTGTTTGTCTGACTGACGCCTCTATGAAGCCGGGGGGGGCGTTTTACTACGTTAAAGGCGCTATATAAATGTAAGTTGTTGTTGTACACACTCTTCCATTGTCGCATTGCCCACTGTCCCCTTCAGCTTCCCTTACGTCAAGGGAAGCTGAGATTCCGCGCGTGCAGGGAGTGTGATAGCCCAGGGAGGGGCGCTGGACAATTTCACTTTCCCACTCTTGCTCACCACTTCGTCCCACGGACACCATCAGCCTCCCAATCGACAGCTTTCAGTTTCTGAACTTCTCTCTCTTGATTTCCCTTAACCATCAAATTGGCATCCCTTACATCACCGGAAATTAAACTGCCCATTTTTTACTTTTTATTTCAGAGGTTTGAGGGGGTTTTTGCCGCCTCCTGAAGATGCTATAAAACAGTCGGGGAGATGGAGCAGGTCAGAGAGGCGAGCGAGACTGAAGAGGACAGGACCAGAGCTGTCTCCGAGTTCCAGCTGACATCAGACTGCCGGCGGTTTTCTCGACACAAGGAGCGGAACGATCTCGTCTTCGAGCCCCCTCCCGGTGACGTTTTCGCAGAGCGCGCTTTGATCCGAGAAGCTTTCGTTTCCATTACCCAGCCCTGCTCAGGATGGAGATCGGAGCCAGAACCACCCTCCTCTCAGTCGCTGTCACGCTGCTGCTGTGCGGTCTGATCGCAGGTACGACGGAAGGGAGATCGGACCGGGGGAGCTGTGATTTATCCATCTTCATGACCCTGCCTCCTGCTGTCATGAGTCCCTTCCAGCACGTCAAGAATCACTACGTAAGGGACAGCAAATTAATGTCTGAATCTCCATCTCCTTGTGCCCAGCTAACATCTCCTCCTGTCTAACTAACATCTCCTCCTGTCTCACTAACATCTCCTCCTGTCTCACTAACATCTCCTCCTGTCTAACTAACATCTCCTCCTGTCTCACTAACATCTCCCCGTGTCTAACTAACATCTCCTCCTGTCTAACTAACATCTCCCCGTGTCTAACTAACATCTCCTCCTGTCTAACTAACATCTCCCCGTGTCTAACTAACATCTCCTCCTGTCTAACTAACATCTCCTCCTGTCTAACTAACATCTCCCCGTGTCTAACTAACATCTCCTCCTGTCTAACAAACATCTCCTCCTGTCTAACTAACATCTCCTCCTGTCTAACTAACATCTCCTCCTGTCTAACTAACATCTCCCCGTGTCTAACTAACATCTCCTCCTGTCTAACAAACATCTCCTCCTGTCTAACTAACATCTCCTCCTGTCTAACTAACATCTCCTCCTGTCTAACTAACATCTCCCCGTGTCTAACTAACATCTCCTCCTGTCTAACTAACATCTCCCCGTGTCTAACTAACATCTCCTCCTGTCTAACTAACATCTCCTCCTGTCTAACTAACATCTCCCCGTGTCTAACTAACATCTCCTCCTGTCTAACTGACCTAGTTGAATTGTTTGAGGTTGTAATTCAAGTGCTAGATAAGGGAGTGTCGATGGATGTTATTCATATGGACTTGCAGAAGACATTTGATACGGTTCCACACAAGAGGCTGTTAGCAATAATGAGAGCGCTTGGCATTGGAGGCAACCTATTGCCATGGGTCGGGAATTGTTTCGGAGGTAGGAGACAGAGAGTAGGGATCATGGGGATGTGCTCCTATTGGCAGGATGTGACTAGTGGTGTCCCCCACGGATCTGTACTGGGACCTCAGCCTTTCACTATATTGCTCAATGACTTAGATGAAGGAACAGAGAGCCTTATATCTAAGTTCGCTGACGACGCTAAGTTCAGTGGCACAGTAAGCAGTGTAGATAGAATCAGAGAATGGTTACAGCACAGAAGGAGGCCATTCGGCCCCTCGAGCCCGTGCTGGCTCTCTCTGCAAGAGCACTTCAGCTAGTCCCACTCCCCCGCCTTTACCCCGTAGCCCTGCGGGAAATTGCAATGGGACATTGATAGATGAACTATTTCCTCTGGTGGGGGGAGTCCAGAACAAGGGGGCAGAACCTTCAAATTAGAGCCAGGCCGTTCAGGGGTGATGTCAGGGAGCACTTCTTCACACAAAGGAAATGCGGAACTATCATCCCCAAAAAGCTGTCCCTTTCTTGCAACCCCTCAGCATCTTCATGTCTCCCTCCTTCTGAATAACAGCCCCCTCCTGCTTCTCTCTGAGGCCCCTACCCTTAGTCCCTCTCCATCTGTTGCCCCTCTTGCTCTAACTCTCTCTCTCTCTCTCCTCTGACCTCCAATGGAACTCCCACCACCCCTTCTTCCCTCGCTCGCTGAATCTCCCTCCCGAGAATCTCGGTTCCCTCTTTCATCCCGAACTCTCCTCCCCTCAACGGACCTCAGTCACCAGGCCAGAGACGGTCCCAGACTTGAATGCCCCATTCCCGTATCTGAGAAGGGTTTGCTAACCCCACTCTCTCTCTCACACACGAGGAAACGCTCACCATCAGTGTTCCTCTCGACTCTCCTCCCTTGTTCCTCCGAAGCTCCGAATCCCTCATCCTCACCATGGTGGAGACAAGACCCACCTCGCCATCTCAGACCCCAGCTCCTCCCAACCCCAGAGACCTCCGAACTGTTGGACCCCACCCCTCCCTCGCTCGCCCCTTCCTCCTACAGGCTTTTCAAAGACAAACCCCATTTCTTGCTCCTAACTCAAACCGAGTTCCATTCACCCATCACCCCCCCTGTGCTCACTGACCTACATTGGCTCCCAGTCCAGCAACGCCTCGATATTAAAATTCTCAATCCTCATCTTCAAATCCCTCCATGGCCTCCTCGCCCTCTCCCTATCTCTGTAACCTCCTCCAACCCTCCGAGATCTCCGCGCTCCTCCAATTCTGGCCTCTCGCGCATCCCCCCGATTTCCATCGCTCCGCCATTGGCGACCGCGCCAGGGCCCCTAAGCTCTGGAATTTTCCTCCCTAAACCTCTCCCCCTCTCTCTCCTCCTTTAAGACACTGATTAAAACCGACCTCTTTGACCCAGCCTTTGGTCCGCCTGTCCCTAATATCTCCTTATGTTGGCTCGGGGTCAGATTCTGTCTGGTTTACGCTCCTGTGAAGCACCTTGGGACATCAAAGGCACCGGATAAATGCAGGTTGTTGCTGAGGATGAACCTGCTCTTCTCTCCGGCTCTCACCTTCCCTGGTCTGGTCCTACACGCTAGGCTGTGAGTCCCTCCTCCCCCGCCCCCCGTAATCTGCTCCATCCTTTCAGCTGAGATCCACCTTTCGGGAATGTCGAGTTTTCTCCTTCTCGCTCCATTGGGGTTGACATGAATCTTGTCATTCATGTGGAAATGACTGATGAAATAATACTGGGCGGCCTGCGTGTGGCGCTGTCCAGGGAGAGTATAAATACTCGGGCATGGGCCCAGCTTGCTAGGACATTCTTTAACAGGAACTAGTGAAGGACACAACTCGATCTCCATGTTGTAAAACAGTTGATTAAAGCTTTGTTTAACGCTTAGACCAAGTGCCTGGTAGTTTTCTTGCATCAGGGGTTACATTCCGTTCGGAGGCGGCCTCTAACTCTGTTTTTCTTCCCTCCCCACAGGCCAGGACTCGCTCTCTCCCCAACTCCAATCCACTGCTGGCCTCGTTGGATGAGCTGAAGGCACTGAGTGTGAGTGTTTACCCCGTTCCTTCGATTCACAGAATCCTAGAATTTACAGCACGGAAGGAGGCCATTCGGCCCATCGTGTCCGTGCCGGCCGACAAAGAGCTCTCCGGCCTAATCCCACTGTCCAGCTCTCCGTCCGTAGCCCTGTAGGTTACGGCGCTTCGAGTGCGTATCCAAGTACTTTTTAAATGTGATGAGGGTTTCTGCCTCTACCACCCTTTCAAGCAGTGAGTTCCAGACCCCCACCACCCTCTGGGTGAAAAAAGTTCTCCTCAACTCCCCTCTAATCCTTCTCCCAAT
>JASTWF010000491.1:22500-87500 GCA_030390025.1 Squalus acanthias | reverse complement strand
CAGGTCCTCGGTGGAGAAAGTCATCAATGACCTGATCCAGCTCTTGAACGAGCATCTGACCTGTGCAGCCAAAGGGACATCTTGTTAGTGCTGTCAGCGCTAACGTCATCCTCATCATAGCCAACTTCATCTTCACCATCTTCAACAACATCGCCATCGACACCATCATCTTCATCTTCACCATCTTCAACAAAATCGCCATCGACACCATCATCTTCATCTTCACCATCTTCAACAACATCGCCATCGACACCATCATCTTCATTATCTTCATCACCGCTGTAATGTTTATCGATACCATCATCCTCCTCCTAATAATCTTCAGCCTCTTCAACACCAGCAGAACCTTCGTCAACAACAACTTGTATTTATATAGCGCCTTTAACGTAGTAAAACATCCCAAGGCTCTTCACAGGAGTGTTATAAGACAAAAATTTGACACCGAGCCACATAAGGAGAAATTAGGGCAGGTGACCAAAAGCTTGGTCAAAGAGGTCGGTTTTAAGGAGCGTCTTAAAGGAGGAGAGAGAGGCGGAGATGTTTAGGGAGGGAATTCCAGAGCTCGGGGCCCAGGCGCGGTCGCCAATGGTGGAGCGATGGAAATCGGGGAATGCGCAAGAGGCCAGAATTAGAGGAGCGCAGAAATCTCGGAGGGTTGTAGGGCTGGAGGAGGTTACAGAGATAGGGAGGGGGGGCGAAACCATGGAGGGAGTCGAAAACAGGATCATCATCACCGCCATCCTTTTCATCACGAGCATCTTCGGTTTCCCCCCTCTTCACTACGCAGTTATCTTCATCACTTCCTTGGCGCCATTGAGTTCATCATCGCCATCTGCACCATAATCTTCACCGCCTGCATCTTCAAGAACCTCATCTCCATCAGCACCAGGCTTCCCATTCCCCTGCCAATCCTTCTCACGATCTTCACTGCGATCCTCACCTTCCTTGCTCCATAATCGTCAACTCCCTCACTATCCCTTCTTTTTATTCATTCTCGGGATGTGGGCATCGCTGGCAAGGCCGGCATTTATTGCCCATCCCCTAATCGCCCTTGAGAAGGTGGTGGTGAGCCGCCTTCTTGAACCGCTGCAGTCCGTGTGGTGAAGGTGCTCCCACAGCGCTGTTAGGGAGGGAGTTCCAGGATTTTGACCCAGCGACGATGAAGGAACGGCCGATATATTTCTAAGTCAGGATGGTGTGTGTGACTTGGAGGGGAACTTGGAGGTGGTGGTGTTCCCATGCGCCTGCTGCCCTTGTCCTTCTAGAAACATAGAAAAATAGGAGCAGGAGTCGGCCATTTGGCCCTTCGAGCCTGCTCCGCCATTCGATATGATCATGGCTGATCCTCTATCTCAATATCATATTCCCGCTCTCTCCCCACACCCCTTGATCCCTTTCATGTCTAAAAATCTATCTATCTCCTTCTTAAATAGATTCAGTGACTTGGCCTCCACAGCCTTCTGTGGTAGAGAATTCCACAGGTTCACCACCCTCTGAGTGAAGAAATTTCTCCTCATCTCAGTCCTAAATGTCCTACCCCGTATCCTGAGACTGTGACCCCTCGTTCTAGACCCCCCCAGCCAGGGGAAACATCCTCCCTGCATCCAGTCTGTCTAGCCCGGTCAGAATTTTATACGTTTCAATGAGATCCCCCTCTCATTCTTCTAAACTCCAGTGAATACAGGCCTAGTCGACCCAATCTCTCCTCCGGCAGTAGATGTGGCAGGTTTGGGAGGTGCTGCCGAAGAAGCCTTGGCGAGTTGCTGCAGTGCATCTTGTAGATGGTGCACACTGCAGTCATGGTGCGCCGGTGGCGGAGGGAGTGAATGTTTAAGGTGGTGGATGGGGTGCCAATCGAGCAGGCTGCTTTGTCCTGGATGGTGTCGAGCTTCCTTGTTGCAGTCAATATCAGAAATTCTTAATTTTGATCGCTGGAATATACTATTTATTTAATTGACCATATTTATTAATTAATATTTAATATATTTTTGTTCCATTCCGTCATGTTTTCCCCGCGGTGTGGTACTGTGCCTATTTATAACTCTGATAGTTTTATTATATATTTGTATTAATATTTAAGATTGTATTTTTATTATAGTGCTCTTTTATTAATATGGAAAAGAAGTTATTTATTACTAGCCGATGTACGGTGGCATTGCTCGCGGTTGTGAGGTTCGATCTGCAGAGTTTGGACTGTCACTTTAAGACCACCGCCCTCGCCCCCCCCCCCCCCTCCTCCACCCACCCACCTCAGGCAAGGGGGTCTCAATAAGCCCATCCTGAGGGGAAATGGAAGCGAATTGCTGCTGGGGAGGGAGGGTTGTCGAAGCTGAGAGCAGCGATTGACTCGCCGGAACTTACCTGTCGAGAACGTTCAGCCACAGGTGGTGCTCGAGGTGCAGCCTTAAAGGGGCAGGCCGGGCTAGACACGGTAACCATGGCTCCAACCCCAGGGCCGCCCTTTGTCAATGTCACAGGAAGTCTCCCTATATCCATACGGAGAGAGAGGCATATATTATTTGAAGTTTTTGTATTTATTTATCCTGTTTACGAATAAAACTAATGAAACCTGAGATAAATGGATTGTGGCTCCTTTTTCGGCCTAATGGATAGATTGCGTGTCTGTGTCAGCCGTGGCTCAGTGGGCAGCACGCTCGAGTCCGAGTCAAGAAGGTCGTGGGTTCGAGTCCCCGCTCCAGAGACTTGAGCACAAAAATCTAGGCCGACACTCCCAGTGCAGGGCTGAGGGAGCGCCGCACTGTCGGAGGGGCGGTACTGAGGGAGCGCCGCCCTGTCGGAGTGGCAGTACTGAGGGAACGCCGCACTGTCGGAGGGGCGGTACTGAGGGAGTGCCGCACTGTCGGAGGGGCAGTACTGAGGGAGGCCGCACTGTCTGAGGGGCGGTACTGAGGGAGCGCCAAACTGTCGGAGGGGCAGTACTGAGGGAGCGCTGCACTGTGGGAGGGGCGGTACTGAGGGAGCGCCGCACTGTCGGAGGGGCGGTACTGAGGGAGCGCTGCACTGTTGGAGGGGCGGTACTGAGGGAGCGCCGCACTGTCGGAGGGGCGTTACTGAGGGAGCGCCGCACTGTCGGAGGGGCGGTACTGAGGGAGCGCCGCACTGTCGGAGGGGCGGTACTGAGGGAGCGCCGCACTGTCGGAGGGGCGGTACTGAGGGAGCGCCGCACTGTCGGAGGGGCGGTACTGAGGGAGTGCCGCACTGTCGGAGGGGCAGTACTGAGGGAGGCCGCACTGTCTGAGGGGCGGTACTGAGGGAGCGCTACACTGTCGGAGGGGCGGTACTGAGGGAGCGCCGCACTGTCGGAGGGGAGGTACTGAGGGAGCGCCGCACTGTCGGAGGGGCGGTACTGAGGGAGCGCCGCACTGTCGGAGGGTCTGTACTGAGGGAGCGCCGCACTGTCGGAGGGTCTGTACTGAGGGAGCGCCGCACTGTCGGAGGGTCTGTACTGAGGGAGCGCCGCACTGTCGGAGGGGAGGTACTGAGGGAGCGCCGCACTGTCGGAGGGGCGGTACTGAGGGAGCGCCGCACTGTCGGAGGGTCTGTACTGAGGGGGTCGGAGGGCGGTACTGAGGGAGCGCCGCACTGTCGGAGGGGCGGTACTGAGGGAGCGCCGCACTGTCGGAGGGGCGGTACTGAGGGAGCGCCGCACTGTCGGAGGGGCGGTACTGAGGGAGCGCCGCGCTGTCGGAGGGGCGGTACTGAAGGCATGGCCACCAATGGTGGAGCAATTATAATCAGGGATGCTCAAGAGGCCAGAATTGGTGGAGCACAGAGATCTCGGGGGGATTGTGGGGCTGGAGGAGATTACAGACATAGGGAGGGGGGCGAGGCCATGGAGGGATTTGAAAACAAGGATGAGAATGTTAAAATCGAGGCGTTGCTTAACGGGGAGCCAATTTAGGTCAGCGAGCACAGGGGGGGTGACAGGTGAACGGGACTCGATGCGAGTTAGGACACGGGAGTTTTGGATGACCTCAAGTTTACGTCGGGTAGAATGCGGGAGTCCGGCCAGGAGTGCATTGGAATAGTCGAGTCTGGAGGGGACGGAGACATGGATGAGGGTTTCAGCAGCGGATGAGCTGAGGCAGGGGCGGAGACGGGCGGTGTTACGGAGGGGGAAGTAGGCGGTCTTTGTTGTGACAACAACATCGCCATCGACACCACCATCTTCATCTTCACCATCGTCAACAACATCGCCATCGACACCATCATCTTCATTATCTTCATCACCGCTGTAATGTTTATCGATACCATCATCCTCCTCCTAATAATCTTCAGCCTCTTCAACACCAGCAGAACCTTCGTCAACAACAACCTGTATTTATACATCGCCTTTCCGTAGTTGCCCTTGAGAAGGTGGTGGTGAGCTGCCTTCTTGAACCGCTGCAGTCCGTGTGTTGAAGGTGCTCCCACAGCGCTGTCAGGGAGGGAGTTCCAGGGTTTTGACCCAGCGACGATGAAGGAACGGCCGATATATCTCCAAATCGGGATGGTGTTCCCGTGCGCCCGCTGCCCTTGTCCTTCTAGGTGGTAGAGGTTGCGGGTTTGGCTGTCGAAGAAGCCTTGGCGCATCTCGTGAGTGGTACACACTGCCATCTTCATCAACGTCGGAATCTTCGTCGCCAGCGTAATGTTCATCAGAACCATCGTCTTCACGAGAGCTGCCTTCAGCTTGTCCAACCCCAACAGCATCATTCCTCAACCGTCAACCTCAACAACCCCCCCACCTGTGATCTTCATCATTATCTTCATCAGCCCCAAGGTCATCATCTCCATCACCTTCAGCACTGTTGCCGAGCCGATCATCAACATTGTCTTCACCAGTAGGGCATTCTTCTTGGTTCCTCATCCTCCCCCCCCCCACCGCGACCTCCAACCTCCCATCAGCCTGCGCGCTAAATGACATTTGCGTTCAGCGCGGCCAAGATATCGGATCGGACTGGCCGATGGTCAGCGACCTTTGCGTTGCGTTCATTATTCGTATCGACCTCGTTATTGATCCCGGTTTCTAATATTTATTACGATATAATTATATTTAACGCTTATTATCAAATCCCTTTCGTATTTATTGAAATAAAAATTGGAAAATGTTACGTTGGTCCCCGTGGCTGAATTGTTCCGGGAGCAGTCGGGATTGAGGGCGGAGTCTCGAAGGCCCTGTCCCAAGCGCTGACCTTTCACCCCCCCCCGGGGCCTGAGGAGCGCGAAGCGAAGCCTGGGCCTCAATTGGCATCTTTCCCCAGGCACAGTCAGCCGAACTCACCCCCCGTTCCGCTGCGAGTGGGCCTGGTTCCTGGGATGGGGTGGATTGTCCCTGAGTTGACTAAAAGAAAGACTCGCATTTCTCCGGCGCCTTTCCCCACCTCAGGACGTCCCAAAGCGCTTCACAGCCAATGAAGGACTTTTTTTGAAGTGTGGTCACTGTTGTAATGTGGGAAACGCGGCAGCCAGTTTGCGCACAGCAAGCTCCCACAAACAGCAATGTGATAATGACCAGATCATCTGTTTTAGTGATGTTGATTGAGGGATAAATATTGGCCCCAGGACACCGGGGAGAACTCCCCCCCCTGCTCTTCTTCCAATAGTGGCCGTGGGATCTTTTACGTCCACCTGAGAGAGCAGACTGGGCCTCGGTTTAACGTCTCATCTGAA
The DNA here is from genome assembly GCA_030390025.1 of Squalus acanthias. Classification (NCBI taxonomy): domain Eukaryota; kingdom Metazoa; phylum Chordata; class Chondrichthyes; order Squaliformes; family Squalidae; genus Squalus; species Squalus acanthias. The sequence continues at coordinate 81,827 of JASTWF010000491.1, read as the reverse complement.
AGACGGCACCTCCGACAGTGCTGCGCTCCCTCAGTACCGCCCCTCCGACAGTGCGGCGCTCCCTCAGTATCGCCCCTCCGACAGTGCGGCGCTCCCTCAGTACCGCCCCTCCGACAGTGCAGCACTCCCTCAGTACCGCCCCTCCGACAGTGCGGCGCTCCCTCAGTGCCGCCCCTCCGACAGTGCGGCGTTCCCTCAGTACCGCCCCTCCAACAGTGCGGCGCTCCCTCAGTACCGCCCCTCCGACAGTGCGGCGCTCCCTCAGTACCGCCCCTCCGACAGTGCGGCGCTCCCTCAGTACCGCCCCTCCGACAGCGCGGCGCTCCCTCAGTACCGCACCTCCGACAGTGCGGCGCTCCCTCAGTACCGTCCCTCCGACAGCGCGGCGCTCCCTCAGTACCGCCCCTCCGACAGTGCGGCGCTCCCTCAGTACCGCCCCTCCGACAGTGCGGCGCTCCCTCAGCACTGCCTCTCCGACAGCGCGGCGCTCCCTCAGTACTGCCCCTCCGACAGTGCGGCGCTCCCTCAGTACCGCCCCTCCGACAGTGCGATGCTCCCTCAGTACCGCCCCCCTCCGACAGTGCGGCGCTCCCTCAGTACTGCCCCTCTGACAGTGCGGCCCTCCCTCAGTACCGCCCCTCCGACAGTGCGGCGCTCCCTCAGTACCGCCCCTCCGACAGTGCGGCGCTCCCTCAGTACCGCCCCTCCGACAGTGCGGCGCTCCCTCAGTACCGCCCCTCCAACAGTGCGGCGCTCCCTCAGTACCGCCCCTCCGACAGTGCGGCGTGTAGGTGGTTTGCTTTGGTGGTTCGAATCACCTCTCCTACCTAGTTCTAGACGACAGGTGTTACGGTGAACAGGATTGGAACACAGACAAGCTTTTTGGACTCAACCGTACGGTGTTTAATAAGGTTAACACACACACCCGCCTCCAGTACGTAAAATGCCTGGTGGCGTAAAACAAACAGCACAATAATACAACTTGGCCCGTCGAACAGACCCCTGTCTCGTATTAAGACGCCTAAAATCACACTGTGTTGCTCTACAGAGTATAACATGGACTTGTCCCCCAAACCCCGGGACACACGCTATATAATACACACAGAACCTCCCCACTAAGCCCCTCTGGCTTGGTTGGGACACACAACACCCCCTCACACAGTACCGGTGGTCTTCAGGATGCGTGGGCTCGGACAATGCTCACCCCGATGGTCCGTTGTCTTGCTCACTGCTCCCCTGTGTAGAGCTGGTCTCCTGGTTCCGTGTCGCCGATGCAGTATCCGGGTCCCAGTTCCGAGGTTCGTTGCTACAGTCGAAGAGCAAAGGCCAGGCTCTTGTCGCTCGTGGTGGTTTCGAGCAAGCGAGAGAGAGAGAGAGAGAGAGAGAAATGGCCTAGCTGTCCTCTCTATATCCTAAAAGTTAACTCTGCCCTGTGTAGTTGCAGTGATGTCTTTTTAATCACATAGAAACATAGAAGATAGTAGCAGGAGTAGGCCATTCGGCCCCTCGAGCCTGCTCCGCCATTCGATGAGATCATGGCTGATCATCCAAACTCAGTACCCTGTACCTGCCTTCTCCCCATATCCCTTGATCCCTTTAGCTTTAAGAAATATATCTAACTCATTCTTGAATATATTTAATGACTTGGCCTCAACTGCCTTCTGTGGTAGAGAATTCCACAGGTTCACCACTCTCTGGGTGAAGAAATTCTTCCTCATTTCTGTCCTAAATGGCTTACCCCTTATCCTTAGATTATGACCCCTGGTTCTGGACTCTCCGACCATCGGGAACATTCTTCCTGCATCTAGTTTGTCCAGACCTGTCAGAATTTTGTATGTTTCGATGAGATCCCCTCTCATTCTTCTAAACTCCAGCGAGTATAAGCCCAATCGAACCAATCTCTCCTCATATGTCATTCCTGCCATCCCAGGTATCAGCCTTGTGAATCTTCCTTCTTTGTCTGTTTTCCCATCGAGGTGCTCGTTACTGTGAGTCACCCACTCGGTCCCATTGGACTGGATTTTCATTGACCCGTGTAAGGGTTTTGCCTTGTGTGGCTCTGTGCTCAGCCTGGGTGCTAGTGCGAGGTTAGGCCTTGTTGCCTGTCAAGATTACGAAATACATGTCATAAGCACAGATTAATGACAGTACAATCTTACACGCAGTTATGTAACTAATTTCAGGGAAACGAGGAACGAACGACACATCGTAAATGGGGGCACACATTACAGTTATCCTTAAAACTTAAACCCTCCCCTATCAATACCTGCTCTAAACTAGATTTGTAGGATCGAGACTCATGCTCACCACTCGTGATAACTCGGAGAATTCCGAAAACTCTGATCGGATGTTTTTCACCGCAGCACCTGATCACCCACGTGTTGATCAGGGGTCTCTGTACCCCACTTGTTTACTCGTTTCTGCTCCGGCTAGCAGGCTGGACCGTCTGCTATCATGAAGATCTGTGTTGTTCTCGGAGTTCCGACTCTACTCAAAAAAGAGTCTTCCTGTGCCCTCGCACTGATGCGATAAAATTCGAAGAATAGTCTTCCTGGGCAAGGAAAGTGTCTCTTCGACCTACAGGCGCGGTCGGGGCTTACTGACCGTGGCGATACATATGGTCGTCTTCTTCTCTTCTCATCTCATCTCATCTCGTCTCATCTCATCTCGGGCCTTCGGTTCCAACACCGTTTACCGACTTCTCGGGATGGCATGCCCGTTTCCAGGCTTCACAGCCCAGTTCCACACAGATCTTCGCGGCAAGCCACGAGGCAGATCCTGGCGGATCGTAAAGTTCAACAGTCTTTAAAAGCTGCAAGAGGCAGAGACACGAGGCAAGCAGGAACAAGACGGCGAGCGAACAAGAGTCAAGAGTCAAGAGAAAGATGGATGGTTGTAGCTTACAGTTATAGTGCGAACACTCTTCTTTTTCCCGCCCAACCTTAACGTCTTTTCTTTTGTTAGGGTTTTGGCGCTCAAATTTCTTGTATAGGGTGATCTCCGTTTTAATGGGTTTCGGGGATACTCGTAACTGTCTGAGTACCTGTTAATACTTTTCCCAATGTGTAACCGGTCGGTATTCTCCCTGGAGGGGTTTTGGGGCTTCCAAATGTTTTCTGTAACTACCCGCTAACGGCTCTCTCATCGTAGAGTCGTGGGGATTTTGCATATTAATGTCTTTGGATGGGTTCTTGATCACTTGGTACAATAGCCCTTATTCGCACCTGGGAGACCGATTTCAGTATTTATGTGTATACTGCAAACCCATGATGTCTCGTGTATTATCTCAAATGTGCTGAGTCTTGATCGATCTCGCACAAATGTTTATTGGAACGCCATCTTGTCTGCTTATCGAAAAGTCTAGAATGTTCTGCCACGAGGCGTGGCGGCCATTTTACAGGCTGCTTGTGTCCACTTTGAAAACCTGACAGCATTCTGCTGAAATAAAGCTGTTTGAACGAAACTATGTGTTTTCTCCTTATTTATAAAATCGCGATATATTGCGAATTCTACACCCGTGGAGTCGGGTTTGGAGGCCAGGGCGGGGGGGGTTAAAGTTGCAGATTCGGGGGTCCCGACCCCATCCCGCCCCCAACCCGCCTCCATGCCAGTTTCCCAGGAGGCGGGTACCCGACCTGGGCTGGGACCCGACTCCCCGAGGCGGGAAGGGATTAGTGAGAATTAACTGCCTGTTAACAGGTAGTTAACAGGCAGTTTTTTGCCTAATCCCTATTTTAAAATGAAAAGTGTGGGCTTCCCGACAGGTGGCAACCACGCCAAGTTATCGGGGCGGGCCGTGGGTCTGCAGGGGTTGGAGGGGTCGATATGTCCAGTGGGCAGGTGAGTGATGGGTGCATGTGTGCAGAGGTAAGTGTGTAAGGTAAGTGCAAAGTGTGGGGAAAAAGTTTTACTTACCTTAACCTCCTCCTGCAGGTGTCAGCCCTTCAGGTCTCAGGAGTCAGAAATCTCAGCGGCACAGAAAGCAGAATGGCCGCGGAGCTGTCAAAAGCTGCAGCCTCTGCTTTTTGTGCTGCAGCGATCTCTAAATCAGCCTGAGAGGGAGGAATTAACTTCGAGGACAGATTGTCAGTGTTTGACAGCTTCAAGGAGCTGTCAAACGCTGATATTTCATCTGTCAAAAGCTCTTGACAGATGAAATGTCAGTCAGTGACGTCACCTGTTGCCGGGTGGCCCTTAATTGGCCTGCTGAGCCCGCTGGGTGGGCTCAACAAGGTCAATCAAGTGAAAATGCAGTGGGTTGGCCACAAGTCGATGGAGGCGGGACTACAACCCAAAGGGCTGGATTTTGTCTTGGGGTCGGGTTGGGGTCGTGTTATCCACCCGCCTGAAATTGGATGTGGGAGATTGATGGAATTTTCACCTAATTGGCCAATTGAGTTCCAGCATGTGGGAACCCATGAACCAATTAGTGGTTTCAGTCTGAAAGTCGCCTCTGATGATGTCATCATTGCTGCTGCATTGCAGGTCAGAGACTGCCTGGCCTTTGCTGTGAAAGGACCTGGATGCAAAATGAGCAGAGAGAGAGAGAGAGAGAGAGAATCCAGGTCCTCTCACAGCAAAGGCCAGGCAGTCTGAAGACATTCAATGCAGCAACATCAGAGGCGACTTTCAGACCTAATACTACTACTATCTTCATCACATCTCCGTTGTAATAGTGGACCTGCAGCTGATAGTCAGCTATCCACTTGTGCTCCCACCAGGTTTCACTGGCGTGTTTCACATCAGGCGTACTTCACGTGGGAAAAGGGTTAAACTAGCTAAAACGTTTCAAAATGGCATTACAGAGCCAATTTAGTGCTTGTTAAGGGCTTTAATGGCCTCTCCTCGCCTCTTGGAGTCGGGATGGGGTCGGGACCCCCGAATCTGCAACTTTAACCCCCCACACACCTCCAAACCCGACTCCACGGGTCATTGAAAATCCAGCCCAAAAAGTGGGAGTCCCGCCTCCATCCCGTCCCCATTGACAAAATCTAGCCCATTGTCTTCCCAGAGAATTCTGTCTGCCCAGAAATTCTCCCATAATTAGTTTGTAGGCCTGGCTGGAATCTCCATCTTGTCCATCTTCTCCCAACAGGCTGCTGGTGTTGAATCAGCAGTAACAGTCATTCAAAAAGTCTGAATTAAACTTGGGGCCTGCGTTCGATGCTTACAACATCTAACCTAGATCTGGCCTTGCACAACTTAACGTTGTGATCTCCCTGGGCCTCCCCAACCAGTTTAATTGAAATGAAGTTTAAACTGGAACACAATCTTTTTTTAACATTCGTTTTTATGGGATGTGGGAGTCACTGGCAAGGCCCAGCATTTATTGCCCATCCCTAATCGCCCCTTGAGAAGGTGGTGGTGAGCCTCCTTCTTGAACCGCTGCAGTCCGTGTGGTGAAGGTGCTCCCACAGCGCTGTTAGGGAGGGAGTTCCAGGATTTTGACCCAGCGATGATGAAGGAACTGCCGATATATTTCCAAGTCAGGATGGTGTGTGACTTGGAGAGGAACTTGGAGGTGGTGGTGTTCCCATGCGCCTGCTGCCCTTGCCCTTCTAGGTGGAAGAGGTCGCTGGTTTGGGGAGGTGCTGCCGAAGAAGCCTTGGCGAGTTGCTGCAGTGCATCTTGTAGATGGTGCACACTGCAGCCACGGTGCGCCGGTGGTGGAGGGAGTGAATGTTTAAGGTGGTGGATGGGGTGCCAATCAAGCGGGCTGCTTTGTCTTGGATGGTGTCGAGCTTCTTGAGTGTTGTTGGAGCTGCAACTCATCCAGGCAAGTGGAGAGTATTCCATCACACTCCTGACTTGTGCCTTGTAGATGGTGGAGAGGCTTTGTGAAGTCAGGAGGTGAGACATTCGCCGCAGAATACCCAGCCTCTGACCTGCTCTTGTTGCCACAGTATTTATGTGGCTGGTCCCTTCATTATCTTATAAACCTCAATCAGATCCCCCCTAAGTCTACGCTTCTCTAAGGTGTAGAGTTTCCAACTCTTTTAGCCAATCTTGAGAACTAAGATGCTTCAGACTGGGAATTAGTCTAGTGGCCCTCCTCTGCACCCTCTCCAAAGCCTCAATATCACCCACCATGTGAGGAGACCAAAACTGGACACAGCGGGCTGGATTTTGATACTGGGGCGGGTTGGGGTCGTGTTATCCACCCGACCGCAATTGGATGTGGGAGATTGATGCGATTTTCACCTAATTGGGCTATTGAGTTCCAGCATGTGGGAACCCACGAACCAATTAGTGTTTTCAGTCTGAAAGTCGCCTCTGATGATGTCATCATTGCTGCTGCAGGTCAGAGACTGCCTGGCCTTTGCTGTGAGAGGACCTGGATGCTCCAGCTATAAGTCTGCTGAGAGAGAGAGAGAGAGAGAGAGAGAGAGATATTTTGGCTCCACCACTCCCAGATGCCAGCCAGCCACTCACTAATACTCAGCGCAGCCACTGATAGTCAGCTATCCACTTATGCTCCCGCCAGGTTTCACAATCGTGGTTCAGAACAGGCGTGCTTCCCGTAGAACAAGGGTTAAAATCACAAAGGCCTTTCAAAAGGGCATTATAGAGCCAATTTAGTGCTTGTTAAGAGCCTTAACAGCCTATCCCGTCTCTTAAAGGCGGGACGGAGTCGGGACCAGCAGACACGATTTAATGAAAATTGTGTGGAGGCGGGATGGAGGCGGACTTGTGCCCGCCCGCCAGTTTTCACAATTTTAACCCCCCACACGCCTCCAAACCCGCCTCCACGGGTCAATGAAAATCCAGCCCGGAGTGTTCCAAGTGCAGCCTGGCCAAGGTCTTGTACAAACCAAAGGCTACATCTGCATCTGGGACCATGGGCCCATCATCTCCCTGGTAACCGAAATACATCAGTTTCCACATGTACGCCGACGACCCCCAGCTCTACCTCGCCGTCACCTCTCTCGACCCCTCCACGCTCTCTAAATTGTCAGGCTGCTTGACCGACATCCAGTTCTGGCCGAGCAGAAATTTCCTCCAACTAAATATTGGGAAGACCGAGGCCATTGTCTTCAGTCCCCCGCCACAAACTCCGTTCCCTGACCGCCGACTCCATCCCTCTCCCCTGGCATCTGTCTGAGGCTGAACCAGACCGTTCGCAACCTTGGTGTCGTATTTGACCCCGACATGAACTTTCACCCCATCACCAAGACCGCCTACTTCCACCTCAGTAACATCGCCCGACTCCGCCCCTGCCTCAGCTCATCCGCTGCTGAAACCCTCATCCCTGCCTTTGTTCCCTCCAGACTCGACTATTCCGACGCTCTCTCCCGGCCGGCCTCCCACCTTCCACCCTCTGTAACCATCAACTCCTCCAAAACTCTGCTGCCCCCGTGTCCTAACTCGCACCGAGTCCCGTTCGCCCATCACCCCCTGTGCTCGCTGACCTACATTGGCTCCCGGTCCGGCAACGCCTCGATTTCAAAATTCTCATCCTTGTTTTCAAATCCCTCCTCGCCCTCCTCCCTATCTCTGTAACCTCCTCCAGCTCTACAACCCTCCGAGATCTCTGCGCTCCTCCAATTCCGGCCTCTCGCGCATCCCCCCGATTTCCATCACTCCACCATTGGCGACCGCGCCAGGGCCCCCAAGCTCGGGAATTCCCTCCCCAAACCTCTCCACCTCTCTCTCTCTCCTCCTTTAAGATGCTCCTTAAAACCGACCTCTTTGACCCACCTGGTCACCTGTCCCTAATATCTCCTCATGTGACTCAGTGTTAGATTTTGTCTGATTTACGCTCCTGTGAAGGTCCTTGGGACGTTTTACTACGTTAAAGGTGCTGGATAAAGGCAAGTTGTTGTTGTTGTAACCAGTGACATCCATTGACTCTTCCACGAGGGGAGCTGAACCGGTTCTTGGCTAGAGCAGAGGTTAAGGTGACAGCCATGGCGTCGTGAATCTCACTCTTTGCCCCATCAGAGTCAGAAGGCCGTGGGTGTATATCAATGGTTTGGACGAGGGAACCAAATGTAACATTTCCAAGTTTGCTGACGACACCAAACTAGGTGGGACTGTGAGTTGTGAGGAGGATGCAAAGAGGCTTCAAGACGATTTAGACAAGTTGAGCGAGTGCGCAAATACATGGCAGATGCAGTATAACGTGGATAGATGTGAAGTTATCCACTTCGGTAGGTATCAGGCTGATACCTGGGATGGCAGGAATGACGTATGAGGAGAGATTGGGTCGATTGGGTCGATTGGGCTTATACTCGCTGGAGTTTAGAAGAATGAGAGGGGATCTCATTGAAACTTATAAAATTCTGACAGGACTGGACAGACTAGATGCAGGAAGGATGTTCCCGATGGTCGGGGAGTCCAGAACCAGGGGTCACAGTCTAAGGATAACGGGTAAGCCATTTAGGACAGAAATTAGGAGGAATTTCTTCACCCAGAGAGTGGTGAACCTGTGGAATTCTCTACCACACAAGGCAGTAGAGGCCAATTCATTAAATATATTCAAGAAGGAGTTGGATATATTTCTTAAGGCTAAAGGGATCAAGGGATATGGGGAGAAAGCAGGGACAGGGTTCTGAATTTGGATGATCAGCCATGATCGCATTGAATGGTGGAGCAGGCTAGAGGGGCCGAATGGCCTACTCCTGCTCCTATCTTCTATGATTCTATGTAAACAGAAAGGCAGAGTATTATTTAAACGGTGATAGATTGGGAAACGCTGATGTACAAAGGGACCTGGGTGTTCTTGTACACCAGTCACTGAAAGCAAACATGCAGGTGCAGCAAGCAGTTAGGAAGGCAAATGGTATGTTGGCCTTCACTGCAAGAGGATTTGAGTATAGGAGCAAGGATGTCTTACTACAGTTATACAGGGCCTTGGTGAGACCACACCTGGAGTACTGTGTGCAGTTTTGGTCTCCTTACCTAAGAAAGGATATACTTGCCATAGAGGGAGTGCAGCGAAGGTTCACCAGCCTGAATCCTGGGATGGCAGGACTGTCGTATGAGGAGAGATTGGGTCGACTAGGCCTGTATTCACTAGAGTTTAGAAGAATGAGAGGGGGATCTCATTGAAACGTATCAAATTCTGACCGGGCTAGACAGACTGGATGCAGGGAGGATGTTTCCCCTGGCTGGGGGAGTCTAGAACGAGGGGTCACAGTCTCAGGATACGGGGTAGGACATTTACGACTGAGATGAGGAGAAATTTCTTCACTCAGAGGGTGGTGAACCTGTGGAATTCTCTACCACAGAAGGCTGTGGAGGCCAAGTCACTGAATCTATTTAAGAAGGAGATAGATAGATTTCTAGAAACAAAAGGCATCAAGGGGTATGGGGAGAGAGCGGGAATATGGTATTGAGATAGAGGATCAGCCATGATCATATTGAATGGCGGAGCAGGCTCGAAGGGCCGAATGGCCGACTCCTGCTCCTATTTTTCTATGTTTCAAGCCCCACTCCAGAGACTCGAGCCTCATAATCCAGGCCTGACACTCCCCTGGTGGATTCAAACAACCTTGCCCCAAGCATGAGTCCACCCGCACCCTAAATTCTAAAATTGAAAGAGGTCGGAAAAATAGTCACACAATGTTAAAAATTCACATTTCATTTATTAACCTGCACACAGGAAGTGCAGGCACAAGAGGGTACAAAACTTCTTCAAACAGTGCTTAAAAAAATGTATTCGACCAACAATAACTTAAAATAATTTATATCTTACAATCACCTAAATGAAGTTGTACACCAGAAAAATCTAGGCTGACACTTCAGTGCAGTACTGAGGGAACGCCGCACTGTTGGAGGGGCGGTACTGAGGGAACGCCGCACTGTCGGAGGGGCGGTACTGAGGGAACGCCGCACTGTCGGAGGGGCGGTACTGAGGGAGCGCCGCACTGTCGGAGGGGCGGTACTGAGGGAGCGCTGCACTGTCGGAGGGGCGGTACTGAGGGAGCGCCGCACTGTCGGAGGGGCGGTACTGAGGGAGCGCCGCACTGTCGGAGGGGCGGTACTGAGGGAGCGCCGCACTGTTGGAGGGGCAGTACTGAGGGAGCGCCGCACTGTCGGAGGGGCGGTACTGAGGGAGCGCCGCACTGTCAGAGGGGCGGTACTGAGGGAGCGCCGCACTGCTCTTGCCATGGAAGGAGTTCAGCGAAGATTCACAAGGCTGATACCTGGGATGGCAGGAATGACATATGAGGAGAGATTGGGGCGATTGGGCTTATACTCGCTGGAGTATAGAAGAATGAGAGAGGATCTCATCGAAACATACAAAATTCTGACAGGTCTGGACAAACTAGATGCAGGAAGAATGTTCCCGATGGTCGGAGAGTCCAGAACCAGGGGTCATAATCTAAGGATAAGGGGTAAGCCATTTAGGACAGAAATGAGGAAGAATTTCTTCACCCAGAGAGTGGTGAACCTGTGGAATTCTCTACCACAGAAGGTAGTTGAGGCCAAGTCATTAAATATATTCAAGAAGGAGTTAGATATATTTCTTAAGGCTAAAGGTATCAAGGGATACGGGGAGAAGGCAGGGACAGGGTACTGAGTTTGGATGATCAGCCATGATCTCATCGAATGGCGGAGCAGGCTCGAGGGGCCGAATGGCCTACTCCTGCTCCTGTCTTCTATGTTTCTATGTTTGCCTTGGAGGCGGTGCAACGAAGGTTCACCAGATTGATTCCTGGGATGAGAGGGCTGTCCTATGAGGAGAGATTGAGTAGATTGGGCCGATACTCTCTGGAGTTTAGAAGAATGAGAGGTGATCTCATTGAAACATATAAAATTCTGAGGGGGGATTGACAGGGTAGATGCTGAGAGGCTGTTTCCCCCTGGCTGGAGAGTCGAGAACCAGGGGTCACAGTCTCAGGATAAGGGGTCGGCCATTTCGGACTGAGATGAGGAGGAATTTCTTCACTCAGAGGGCGGTGAATCTTTGGAATTCTCTGCCCCAGAGGCTCAGTCTTTGAGTATATTCAAGGCTGAGATCGAGAGATTTTTGGACTCTAGGGGAATCGAGAGATATGGAGATCGGGCGGGAAAGTGGAGTTGAGGTCGAAGATCAGCCATGATCTTATTGAATGGCGGAGCAGGCTCGAGGGGCCGAATGGCCGACTCCTGCTCCTATTTATTATGTTCTCGTTGGGTAACTGGACCAGGAACATAACCTGACGAAGGAGCAGCGCTCCGAAAGCTTGTGATTTCAAATAAAGCTGTTGGACTATAACCTGGTGTTGTGCGACTTCTCACTTTTGTCCACCCCAGTCCAACACCGGCATCTCCACATCATGGTAACTGGGGTTAACGCAGGTTACACATGCTTTGTCTGAGAACTGATATGTTTGTCTCTCTTTGCCCCGGTGTTTTCTCAAATGCCTTGTTGTCTTATTTTTGCTACAGGGCTAAAGTCTACAAGACCCGCATCTGGTGAGTTCCTGTGTCGGAGCTGTTCGGTATTGCCCCTCTCGGAGGGCCACAGCATGAGTGCATTACCAGACCTCGCTAAACAATCAAAATACGGAAATAATAAATAATTTTGCATCAGCCACAATAATTTAAAATAACAATATTTCACGGACAGATATAAAAATAGATCGTGGACGGCGAATCTCTTCTGGAAGTTGAAAATGAATGGGCTCAGCAATCCTCTCCTTTGCCAATGCAGCTTAAGTGTTCATTCAGGAGCAGTAAGATATCCGTAGCCACCTTTTCCATCGCAGAGGTTGCACTAACCTAAGATGATCAAAGTGAGGTGGTGAGTGACTTCTCTCGCAGGCAGATCACCATCTCCCTCCGCCCGGACATCGCAACGAAAAACTTCAGAAGGTTGTGGGTTCGAGCCCCCCCTCCAGAGACTCGAGCCCCGTCATTATCACATTGCTGTGTGTGGGATCTGATACAGAGTAAAGCTCCCTCTACACTGTCCCATCAAACACTCCCAGGACAGGTACAGCACGGCTTAGATACAGAGTAAAGCTCCCCCTACACTGTCCCCATCAAACACTCCCAGGACAGGTACAGCACGGCTTAGATACAGAGTAAAGCTCCCCCTACACTGTCCCCATCAAACACTCCCAGGGCAGGTACAGCACGGCTTAGATACAGAGTAAAGCTCCCTCTACACTGTCCCATTGATCCCAGCAGCCTATTCTGGATTTGAACCCAGTCCTCGGAGATGGTTTCCCAGAGTTTATCCTCCTACCCACTCAGTCTCCCCTTTAAACCGGTTAATATTTCAGACTCACCGAATTTCCAGCTCGGTTAAGATTCCGTAGGAATTTGGTGAGTTTTTTGGAATATTTAGTTTGGTCCCTCAGAGTTTCTGGGATCTGTAAAATATAATTGAACCTGTTAGAGAAGGAGAGAGAGACAGAGAGAGAGAGAGTGACAGAGAGACAGAGGGAGAGAGAGAGAGAGAGACAGAGAGAGAGAGAGGGACAGAGAGAGAGAGAGACAGAGAGAGTGAGAGTGACAGAGAGACAGAGGGAGAGAGAGAGAGACAGAGAGAGAGAGAGAGACAGAGAGAGAGAGAGACAGAGAGAGAGAGAGAGAGTGACAGAGTGACAGAGGGAGAGAGAGAGAGAGAGAGACAGAGAGAGAGAGAAAGAGAGAGAGGGACAGAGAGAGAGAGAGTGAGAGACTGAGAGAGAGAGACAGAGAGAGAGAGAGACAGAGAGAGCGACAGAGAGAGAGAGAGACAGAGAGACAGAGAGACAGAGACAGAGAGAGCGACAGAGAGAGAGACAGAGAGACAGAGACAGAGAGAGCGACAGAGAGAGAGACAGAGAGACAGAGACAGAGAGAGAGAGTGGGAGAGAGAGAGAGAGACAGAGAGAGAGACAGAGTGAGAGAGAGACTGAGAGAGAGAGCGAGACAGAGAGAGAGAGAGAGAGAGACAGAGAGAGAGACAGAGAGACAGAGACAGAGAGAGCGACAGAGAGAGAGACAAATATAATTGAACCTGTTAGAGAAGGAGAGACAGAGAGAGAGAGAGTGACAGAGAGACAGAGGGAGAGAGAGAGAGAGACAGAGAGAGAGAGAGAGAGACAGAGTGAGAGAGAGACAGAGAGAGAGGGAGACAGAGAGAGAGGGAGAGCTATAAATCAACCTTCACAATCCCTCAGTGTGTCATTCAGAAATCGCTCTCTCTCACACATTTTTGTGAATGAAATGATCTGCTGCCCCCTAGTGCCTGTCACACAGAGCAGCTGCAGATTCAGCGCCCGCTTTCTCACACCGTCCCCGGTACTCACACATCTGGAGAGGTTCCTCTGTATCTGGTGCAGGGTCTGCAGGACATGTCGCGTCAGGCTGCTCGCGCTGAACTCGGCCGACTCCTCCAGCTCCCGCATCAACCTGACGAAGAGGTGAAACTCGGCCTCCACGAGGAGGAACCTCTCGGGCACCTGAGCGGAAGGGAGGCGAGCGATGAGTGCCAGATCCAGAGGCCGCGCGGCGCCCAACCGCGAGGGACCCAGAATTTGCCCCCCAACCCCTCCAGTCCCCTTCACAAACACCACGGCGACGGTTCAGGTCCACGTACGGAGGCGTTGCGAGGCGTGCCTGTCACGCTATCGGTTGTCACGCCTCGCCCGCGGATTTCCGTGTCGCGCTCGAAAAAAACGGGAAGGAAAGCCGGTCGTCTCCAATCTACGGAGCCACCGCTTCTCGAGTGACAGGGAATAACCTCGAATTGACCTCGTCCCTCAGGATGTCGCGGAGAGCAATTAGTCTCTAGCTGACCCCTGTACTTGGGATATCCCTAAAAGCGATTACTCTCTAGCTGTCCTCTGTGCGCAGGAAGTTGCTAAGAGCAATTTGTCTCCAACTGACCTCTTTAATCAGGAAATTCCACAAGGCAATTAGTCTCTAGCTGACCTCTGTACACGGGATGTTCCCAGGAGCAATTAATCTCTCACTGACCTCTGTAACACAGGATATCCCTACGCGCAATTACTCTCTAGCTGACCTCGGTACTCAGGCCATGATCAATCCGACTGATCCCATGGTTCTACCTGACGGGGTCTGCAGGGAACCTTAAGGTGTGACATCACCGTTGCCAGGGACGACGCCAGGCTCCCTCTCCCCCGCTGACCCTTCCATGTCAGAGGTCGAAGGGCGCTACCACCTCAATGGCACAGCTTTGAAGCGATGGCCAGCTGAGGGGGCTGGCGAAAGGAAACCTCACCCGCAGTTATACTGCAGCTCGCGAGCACTGGCCGGTCTCTACTGGCTCCAGTGTATGGTCAGATGACCCCCCCAACACGGTCAAACAGTTGTGCCGCAGTCGGACAGCAGTTATACCGGAAATGGCGAGACCTCAGCCGGACTGCAGTTATACCGGAAATGGCGAGACCTCAGCCGGACTGCAGTTATACCGGAAATGGCAAGACCTCAGCCGGACTGCAGTTATACCGGAAATGGCGAGACCTCAGCTGGCGGGCTGTGGGTGGGGCACGGCTGTGGTGCCCTGGAGAGTTAGACTGGCGCACGGCGCCCGAGGTGCACCCACCCGCTCCCAGACCTGCGTCGCCCCCGCACGAGGGCGGCGGTATAACTGCAGTCTTTGGTGTGACGGTCACTGAGGGTGAGGGGGCTTTTCTTCCCGGTAAAACACAGCCGGATCAATCCGATTCGGCTCGGGGTTAATCTCATCCCCCCCGAGTGTCAGACGCAGACGTCACTCACCTCCAGTCTCCTCAGCTGCTCAGACGACACCAGGACCCGTCTGTGGCCAATCGCTGGATTCGACCCCTGCGGATTCAAATGGAGCGGGTTAGCCAAACGTGACCCCGGCGACCCCCGACCTCCCAGAGCGACCCCATCACCCTCCGAGTGACCCGTGACCTCCCAGCATGACCCCCGGCCATCCAGAGATACCCCGCGACCCTCGAACGACACCCACCCCGACAACGACCATTCGAGACCCCTGACCCTCAGATTGACCCCCGACCCACCCAGAGCGACCCTCCTCGGAACAATGCCACTCGGACTTACCAGAATCCTCTGCAGCTTGACGAAGTGCTTGAGCTCGGACGAGGGGAGCCGGGCGTAGCGGGATATCCAGCACTCGCCCTCTGCCGACGACCTTTGCCCCCGGCACGACCCCAGGGAGAGGGCCAGACAAGCGGCGACGGCGACGAACACTGCGCTCGAAGGAATGAGCGCCATTTTTCTCCGTTCTGGGAAAGCGGGGAGGAGGAGGAGGAGGAGAGGGGGAATAAAAAACAAGGGGCAAGGGTGAGATGGGCCACTTTAAGAGGCAGGGAGGGGAAAACACGAACCCCCCCTCCAATTCTCCGCACCGCCCGGCCCCTTTAACTCGCAGGTGCTCCCCACCTCTCCCTGCGAGGGATGCTCAGTCCGCCTTCCTTACCTGTAATCCCCAGGGAATTCTGCTCCTGCTCCGCTCAGCTGCGCTCTGTTTCTGACTCCACTCCATCCTCCTGCTTATATACCCGGGCTCGCAGGTGAATTCCCAGTGACAATCGGAAATCCGGAATTCCCGAGACCCAGGTGTATGGAAAGTGATTCTCAAGTCGGCCAGGGAGGTGTAAACAGTGTCAGACTTGGAGAGGGAAGGAGGGGGCGGAGAGAAGGAGGCGGGCAGGAACGGAAAACTGAAAGTGCAACTGTGAAAAGAAAAGACCGGGATGAATTTACACTAAGTTTCAAGTTTCACTGATTCCCTCACATAGGAACAGGAGGAGGCTGTTCAGCCCCTCTCGAGCCTGTTACATTAGGAAAAGGAGGAGGCCATTCAGCCCCCTCGAGCCTGTTACATTAGGAACAGGAGGAGGCCATTCAGCCCACTCGAGCCTGTTACATTAGGAAAAGGAGGAGGCCATTCAGCCCCCTCGAGCCTGTTACATTAGTAACAGGAGGAGGCCATTCAGCCCACTCGAGCCTGTGGAACTGGAGGAGGCCGTTCAGCCCCTCGAGCCTGTTACATTAGGAACAGGAGGAGGCCGTTCAGCCCCTCGAGCCTGTTACATTAGGAACAGGAGGAGGCCATTCAGCCCCTCGAGCCTGTTACATTAGGAACAGCAGGAGGCCGTTCAGCCCCTCGCGCCTGTTACATTAGGAAAAGGAGGAGGCCATTCAGCCCCTCGAGCCTGTTAAATTAGGAACAGGAGGAGGCCATTCATCCCCTCGAGCCTGTTACATTAGGAACAGGAAGAGGCCGTTCAGCCCCCTCGAGCCTGTTACATTAGGAACAGGAGGAGGCCATTCAGCCCCTCGAGCCTGTTACATTAGGAACAGGAGGAGGCCGTTCAGCCCCTCGAGCCTGTTACATTAGGAACAGGAGGAGGCCACTCAGACCACTCGGGCCTGTTATATTAGGAACAGGAGGAGGACATTCAGCCGCTCGAGCCTGTTACATTAGGAACAGGAGGAGGCCGTTCAGCCCCCTCGAGCCTGTTACATTAGGATCAGGAGGAGGCCATTCAGCCCCTCGAGCCTGTTACATTAGGAACAGGAGGAGGCCGTTCAGCCCCTCTAGCCTGTTGCATTAGGAACAGGGGGAGGCCATTCAGCCCCTCTAGCCTGTTGCATTAGGAACAGGAGGAGGCCATTCAGCCACTTCGGGCCTGTTACATTAGGAACAGGAGGAGGCCGTTCAGCTCCCTCGAGCCTGTTACATTAGGAACAGGAGGAGGCCATTCAGCCCCCCTCGAGCCTGTTACGTTAGGAACAGGAGGAGGCCGTTCAGCCCCCTCGAGCCTGTTACATTAGGAAACGGAGGAGGCCATTCAACCCCCTCGAGCCTGTTATATTAGGAAAAGGCGGAGGCCATTCAGCCCCCTCGAGCCTGTTACATTAGGAACAGGAGGAGGCCATTCAGCCCCTCGAGCCTGTTACATTAGGAAAAGGCGGAGGCCATTCAGCCCCCTCGAGCCTGTTACATTAGGAACAGGAGGAGGCCATTCAGCCCCTCGAGCTTGTTACATTAGGAACAGGAGGAGGCCATTCAGCCCCCTCGAGCCTGTTACATTAGGAAAAGGAGGAGGCCATTCAGCCCCTCGAACCTGTTAAATTAGGAACAGGAGGAGGCCATTCAGCCCCTCGAGCCTGTTACATTAGGAACAGGAGGAGGCCATTCAGCCCCTCGAGCCTGTTACATTAGGAACAGGAGGAGGCCGTTCAGCCCCTCTAGCCTGTTACACTAGGAACAGGAGGAGGTGGTTCAGCCCCTCAAGCCTGTTACATTAGGAACAGGAGCAGGCCATTCAGCCCCCTCGAGCCTGTTACATTAGGAACAGGAAGAGGCCGTTCAGCCCCCTCGAGCCTGTTACAATAGGAACAGGAGGAGGCCATTCAGCCCCTCGAGCCTGTTAC
Source organism: Squalus acanthias (assembly GCA_030390025.1). Classification (NCBI taxonomy): domain Eukaryota; kingdom Metazoa; phylum Chordata; class Chondrichthyes; order Squaliformes; family Squalidae; genus Squalus; species Squalus acanthias. The sequence goes on along the minus strand of JASTWF010000491.1, from coordinate 64,511 downwards.
ATTAGGAACAGGAGGAGGCCATTCAGCCACTCGAGCCTGTTACATTAGGAACAGGAGGAGGCCGTTCAGCCCCCTCGAGCCTGTTACATTATGATCAGGAGGAGGCCATTCAGCCCCTCGAGCCTGTTACATCAGGAACAGGAGGAGGCTGTGCAGCCCCTCTAGCCAGTTACATTAGGAACAGGAGGAGGCCGTTCAGCCCCTCGAGCCTGTTAAATTAGGAACAGCAGGAGGCTATTCAGCCCCTCGAGCCTGTTGCATTAGAAACAGGAGGAGGCCGTTCAACCCCTCGAGCTTGTTACATTAGGAACTGGAGGAGGCCATTCAGTCCCTAGAGCCTGTTACACTAAAACAGGAGGAGGCCATTCAACCCCTCGAGCCTGTTGCATTCGGAACAGGAGGAGGCCGTTCAACCCCTCGAGCCTGTTACATTAGGAACAGGAGGAGGCCATTCAGCCCCTTGAGCCTGTTACATTAGGAAGTGGAGGAGGCCGTTCAGCCCCTCGAGCCTGTTACATTAGGAACAGGAGGAGTCCATTCAGCCCCCTCGAGCCTGTTATATTAGGAACAGGAAGAGGCCATTCAGCCCCCTCGAGCCTGTTATATTAGGAACAGGAGGGGGCCGTTCAGCCCCCTCGAGCCTGTCACATTAGGAACAGGAGGAGGCCATTCAGCCCCATTGAGCCTGTTACATTAGGAACAGGAGGAGGCCGTTCAGCCCCTCGAGCCTGTTACATTAGGAACAGGAGGAGGCCATTCAGCCCCTCGAGTCTGTTACATTAGGAACAGGAAGTGGCGATTCAGCCCCTCGAGCCTGTTACAGTTGGAAGAGGAGGAGGCCGTTCAGCCCCTCGAGCATGTTACATTAGGAACTGGAGGAGGCCATTCAGCCCCTCGAGCCTGTTACATTAGGAACAGGAGGAGGCCATTCAGCCCCTCGAGCCTGTTACATTAGGAACAGGAGGAGGCCGTTCAGCCCCTCGAGCCTGTTACATTAGGAACAGGAGGAGGCCATTCAGCCCCCTCGAGCCTGTTACATTAGGAACAGGAGGAGGCCATTCAGCCCCTCGAGCCTGTTACATTAGGAACAGGAGGAGGCCGTTCAGCCCCTCGAGCCTGTTACATTAGGAACAGGAGGAGGCCATTCAGCCCCTCGAGCCTGTTACATTAGGAACAGGAGGAGGCCGTTCAGCCCCTCGAGCCTGTTACATTAGGAACAGGAGGAGGCCGTTCAGCCCCTCGAGCCTGTTACATTAGGAACAGGAGGAGGCCATTCAGCCCCTCGAGCCTGTTACATTAGGAACAGGAGGAGGCCGTTCAGCCCCTCGAGCCTGTTACATTAGGAACAGGAGGAGGCCGTTCAGCCCCCTCGAGCCTGTTACATTAGGAACAGGAGGAGGCTGTTCAGCCCCTCGAGCCTGTTACATTAGGAACAGGAGGAGGCCGTTCAGCCCCCTCGAGCCTGTTACATTAGGAACAGGAGGAGGCCGTTCAGCCCCCTTGAGCCTGTTACATTAGGAACAGGAGGAGGACATTCAGCCCCCTCGAACCTGTTACATTAGGAACCGGAGGAGGCCATTCAGCCCCCTCGAACCTGTTTCATTAGGAACAGGAGGACGACATTCAGCCCCATCGAGCCTGTTACATTAGGAACAGGAGGAGGCCGTTCAGCCCCTCTAGCCTGTTACATTAGGAACAGGAGGAGGACTTTCAGCCCCTCGAGCCTGTTACATTAGGAACAGGAGGAGGCCATTCAGCCCCATCGAGACTGTTACATTAGAAACAGGAGGAGGCCGTTCAGCACCCTCGAGCTTGTTACATTAGGAACAGGAGGAGGCCGTTCAGCCCCTCGAGCCTGTTACATTAGGAACAGGAGGAGGCCGTTCAGCACTTCGAGCCTGTTAAATTAGGAACAGGAGGAGGGCATTCAGCCCCTCGAGCCTGTTACATTAGGAACAGGAGGAGGCCATTCAGACCCCTCGGGCCTGTTACATTAGGAACAGGAGGAGGACATTCAGCCTCTCGAGCCTGTTACATTAGGAACACGAGGAGGCCATTCAGCCCCTCTAGCCTGTAACATTAGAAACAGGAGGAGGCCGTTCAGCCCCATCAAGTCTGTTACATTAGGAACAGGAGGACACCGTTCAGCCCCTCGAGCCTGTTACATTAGGAACAGGAGGAGGCCTTTTAGCCCCTCGAGCCTGTTACATTAGGAACAGGAGGACGCCGTTCAGCCCCTCGAGCCTGTTACATTAGGAACAGGAGGAGGCCGTTCAGCCACCCTCTAGCCTGTTACATTAGGAACAGTATGAGGCCATTCAGCCCCTCGAGCCTGTTACATTAGGACCAGGAGGAGGCCGTACAGCCCCCCTCGAACCTGTTACATTAGGAACAGGAGGAGGCCGTTCAGCCCCTCGAGCCTGTTACATTAGGAACAGGAGGAGGTCATTCAGACCCCTCAGGCCTGTTACATTAGGAACAGGAGGAGAACATTCAGCGGCTCGAGCCTGTTACATTAGGAACAGGAGGATGCCGTTCAGCCCCTCGAGCATGTTACATAAGGAACTGGAGGAGGCCATTCAGCCGCTCGAGCACGTTACATTAGGAACAGGAGAAGGCCATTCAGCCCCCTCGAGCCTGTTACATTAGGAACTGGAGGAGGCCATTCAGTCCCTCGAGCCTGTTACATTAGGAACAGGAGGAGTCCGTTCAGCCCCTCGAGCCTGTTACATTAGGAACAGGAGGAGGCCGTTCAGCCCCCTCGAGCCTGTTACATTAGGAACAGGAGGAGGCCGTTCAGCCCCCTCGAGCCTGTTACATTAGGAACAGGAGGAGGCCGTTCAGACACCTCGAGCCTGTTAAATTAGGAACAGGAGGAGGGCATTCAGCCCCTCGAGCCTGTTACATTAGGAACAGGAGGAGGCCGTTCAGACCCCTCGGGCCTGTTACATTAGGAACAGGAGGAGGACATTCAGCCTCTCGAGCCTGTTACATTAGGAACAGGAGGAGGACATTCAGCCTCTCGAGCCTGTTACATTAGGAACACGAGGAGGCCATTCAGCCCCTCTAGCCTGTAACATTAGGAACAGGAGGAGGCCATTCAGCCCCATCGAGAGTATTACATTAGGAACAGGAGGAGTCCGTTCAGCCCCATCAAGTCTGTTACATTAGGAACAGGAGGAGGCCATTCAGCCCCTCGAGCCTGTTACATTAGCAACAGGAGGACGACATTCAGCGGCTCGAGCCTGTTACATTAGGAACAGGAGGAGGCCGTTCAGCCCCTCGAATCTGTTACATTTGGAACAGGAGAAGGCCATTTAGCCCCCTCGAGCTTGTTACATTAGGAACAGGAGGAGGCCATTCAGCCACCTGGTGCCTGTTACATCAGGAAAGGAGGAGGCCGTTCAACCCCCTCGAGCCTGTTACATTAGGAACAGGAGAGGCCATTCAGCCCCTCGAGCCTGTTACATTAGGAACAGGAGGAGGCGTTCAGCCCCCTCGAGCCTGTTACATTAGGAACAGGAGGAGGCCGTTCAGCCCCCTCGAGCCTGTTAAATTAGGAACAGGAGGAGGCCATTCAGACCCCTCGGGCTTGTTAAATTAGGAACAGGAGGAGGCCGTTCAGCCCCATCGAGCCTGTTACATTAGGAACAGGAGGAGGCCGTTCAGCCCCTCGAGCCTGTTACATTAGGAACAGGAGGAGGCCATTCAGCCCCTCGAGCCTGTTACATTAGGAACAGGAGGAGGCCATTCAGCCCCCTCGAGCCTGTTACATAGGAACAGGAGGAGGCCTTCAGCCCCTCGAGCCTGTTACATTAGGAACAGGAGGAGGCCGTTCAGCCCCTCGAGCCTGTTACATTAGGAACAGGAGGAGGCCATTCAGCCCCTCGAGCCTGTTACATTAGGAACAGGAGGAGGCCGTTCAGCCCCATCGAGCCTGTTACATTAGGAACAGGAGGAGGCCGTTCAGCCCCCTCGAGCCTGTTACATTAGGCACAGGAGGAGGCCGTTCAGCCCCCTCGAGCCTGTTACATTAGGAACAGGAGGAGGCCGTTCAGCCCCCTTGAACCTGTTACATTAGGAACAGGAGGAGGACATTCAGCCCCATGAACCTGTTACATTAGGAACCGGAGGAGGCCATTCAGCCCCCTCGAACCTGTTTCATTAGGAACAGGAGGACGACATTCAGCCCCCTCGAGCCTGTTACATTAGGAACAGGCGGAGGCCGTTCAGCCCCTCTAGCCTGTTACATTAGGAACAGGAGGAGGACTTTCAGCCCCTCGAGCGTGTTACATTAGGAACAGGAGGAGGCCATTTAGCCCCCTCGAGCCTGTTACATTAGGAACAGGAGGAGGCCGTTCAGCCCCTCGAGCCTGTTACATTAGGAACAGGAGGAGGACATTCAGCCCCCTCGAGCCTGTTACATTAGGAACAGGAGGAGGCCGTTCAGCCCCTCGAGCCTGTTACATTAGGAACAGGAGGAGGACATTCAGCCCCTCGAGCCTGTTACATTAGGAACGGAGGAGGCCGTTCAGCCGCTCGAGCCTGTTACATTAGGAACAGGGGGAGGCCGTTCAGCCCCTCGAGCCTGTTAAATTAGGAACAGGAGGAGGCCATTCAGCCCCCTTGAGCCTGTTACATTAGGAACAGGAGGAGGCCGTTCAGCCCCCTCGAGACTGTTACATTAGGAACAGGAGGAGGCCGTTCATCCCCTCGAGCCTGTTACATTTAGATCAGGTGGAGGCCATTCAGCCCTTCGAAACTGTTACATTAGGAACAGGAGGAGGCCATTCAGACCCCTCGGGCCTGTTACATTAGGAACAGGAGGAGGACATTCAGCCACTCGAGCCTGTTACATTAGGAACAGGAGGAGGCCATTCACCCCCTCGAGCCTGTTACATTCGGAACAGGAGGAGGCCGTTCAGCCCCTCTAGCCTGTTACACTAGGAGCAGGAGGACGCCGTTCAGCCCCTCGAGCCTGTTACATTAGCAACAGGAGGAGGCCATTCAGCCCCTCGAGCCTATTACATTAGCAACAGGAGGAGGCCGTTCAGCCCCCTCGAGCCTGTTACATTAGGAAAAGGAGGAGGCCATTCAGCCCCCTCGAGCCTGTTACATTAGGAACAGAAGGAGGCCTTTCAGCCCCTCGAGCCTGTTACATTAGGAACAGGAGGAGGCCGTTCAGCCCCTCGAGCCTGTTACATTAGGAACAGGAGGAGGCCATTCAGCCCCCTCAAGCCTGTTACATTAGGAACAGGAGGAGGCCGTTCAGCCCCCTCAAGCCTGTTACATTAGGAACAGGAGGAGGCCGTTCAGCCCCTCGAGCCTGTTACATTAGGAACAGGAGGAGGACATTCAGCCCCTCGAGCCTGTTACATTAGGAACGGAGGAGGCCGTTCAGCCCCTCGAGCCTGTTAAATTAGGAACAGGAGGAGGCCATTCAGCCCCCTTGAGCCTGTTACATTAGGAACAGGAGGAGGCCGTTCAGCCCCCTCGAGACTGTTACATTCGGAACAGGAGGAGGCCGTTCAGCCCCTCGAGCCTGTTACATTAAGAACAGGAGGAGGCCATTCAGCCCCTCGAAACTGTTACATTAGGAACAGGAGGAGGCCATTCAGACCCCTCGGGCCTGTTACATTAGGAACAGGAGGAGGACATTCAGCCACTCGAGCCTGTTACATTAGGAACAGGAGGAGGCCGTTCAGCCCCTCTAGCCTGTTACATTAGGAACAGGAGGAGGACATTCAGCCCCTCGAGCCTGTTACATTAGCAACAGGAGGAGGCCGTTCAGCCCCTCGAGCCTATTACATTAGGAACAGGAGGAGGCCGTTCAGCCCCTCAAGCCTGTTACATTAGGAAAAGGAGGAGGCCATTCAGCCCCCTCGAACCTATTACATTAGGAACAGGAGGAGGCCGTTCAGCCCCTCGAGCCTGTTAAATTAGGAACAGGAGGAGGCCGTTCAGTCCCTCGAGCCTGTTACATTAGGAACAGGAGGAGGCCGTTCAGCCCCCTCAAGCCTGTTACATTAGGAACAGGAGGAGGCCGTTCAGCCCGTCGAGCCTGTTACATTAGGAACAGGAGGAGGACATTCAGCCCCCTCGAGCCTGTTACATTTGGAACAGGAGGAGGCCGTTCAGCCCCCTCGAGCCTGTTAAATTAGGAACAGCAGGAGGCCATTCAGCCCCTCGGGCCTGTTACATTAGGAACAGGAGGAGGCCGTTCAGCCCCTCTCGTGCCTGTTACATTAGGAACAGAAGGAGGCCGTTCAGCCCCTCGAGCATGTTACATTAGGAACAGGAGGAGGCCGTTCAGCCCCTCGAGCCTGTTACTTTTGGAACAGGAGGAGGCCATTCAGCCCCTCGAACCTGTTACATTAGGAACAGGAGGAGGCCATTCAGACCCCTCGGGCCTGTTACATTAGGAACAGGAGGATGATATTCAGCCGCTCAAGCCTGTTACATTAGGAAAAGGAGGAGGCCATTCAGCCCCTCGCGCCTGTTCCATTAGGAAAAGGAGGAGGCCATTCAGCCCCTCGAACCTGTTAAATTAGGAACAGGAGGAGGCCATTCAGCCCCTCGAGCCTGTTACATTAGGAACAGGAGGAGGCCATTCAGCCCCTCGAGCCTGTTACATTAGGAACAGGAGGAGGCCGTTCAGCCCCTCTAGCCTGTTACACTAGGAACAGGAGGAGGTGGTTCAGCCCCTCGAGCCTGTTACATTAGGAACAGGAGCAGGGCATTCAGCCCCCTCGAGCCTGTTACATTAGGAACAGGAAGAGGCCATTCAGCCCCCTAGAGCCTGTTATATTAGGAACAGGAGGAGGCCATTAAGCCCCCTTGAGCCTGTTACATTAGGAACAGGAAGAGGCCGTTCAGCCCCCTCGAGCCTGTTACAACAGGAACAGGAGGAGGCCATTCAGCCCCTCGAGCCTGTTACATTAGGAACAGGAGGAGGCCATTCAGCCACTCGAGCCTGTTACATTAGGAACAGGAGGAGGCCGTTCAGCCCCTCGAGCCTGTTACATTATGAACAGGAGGAGGCCATTCAGCCCCTCGAGCCTGTTACATTAGGAACAGGAGGAGGCCGTTCAGCCCCTCTAGCCTGTTACATTAGGAACAGGAGGAGGCCGTTCAGCCCCTCGAGCCTGTTACATTAGGAACAGGAGGAGGCCATTCAGCCCCTCGAGCCTGTTACATTAGGAACAGGAGGAGGCCGTTCAGCCCCTCGAGCTTGTTACATTAGGAACAGGAGGAGGCCATTCAGTCCCTAGAGCCTGTTACACTAAAACAGGAGGAGGCCATTCAGCCGCTTCGTGCCTGTTACATTTGGAACAGGAGGAGGCCGTTCAGCCCCCTCGAGCCTGTTAAATTAGGAACAGCAGGAGGCCATTCAACCCCTCGAGCCTGTTGCATTAGGAACAGGAGGAGGCCGTTCAACCCCTCGAGCCTGTTACATTAGGAACAGGAGGAGGCCATTCAGCCCCTTGAGCCTGTTACATTAGGAAGTGGAGGAGGCCGTTCAGCCCCTCGAGCCTGTTACATTAGGAACAGGAGGAGTCCATTCAGCCCCCTCGAGCCTGTTATATTAGGAACAGGAAGAGGCCATTCAGCCCCCTCGAGCCTGTTATATTAGGAACAGGAGGGGGCCGTTCAGCCCCCTCGAGCCTGTAACATTAGGAACAGGAGGAGGCCATTCAGCCCCTAGAGCCTGTTACATTAGGAACAGGAGGAGGTCCATTCAGCCCCAGCGAGCCTGTTATATTAGGAACAGGAGGAGGCCATTCAGCCACCACGAGCCTGTTACATTAGGAACAGGAGGAGGCCGTTCAGCCCCCTCGAGCCTGTTACATTAGGAACAGGAGGAGGCCATTCAGCCCCTCGAGCCTTCACAGTAGGAAGAGGAGGAGGCCTTTCAGCCCTCAAGCCTGTTGCATGAGGCACAGGAGGAAGCCGTTCAGCCCCCTCGAGCCTGTTACATTCGGAACAGGAGGAGGCCATTCAGTTCCTCGAGCCTGTTATATTAGGAACAGGAGGAGGCCATTCAGCCCCTCGAGCCTGTTATATTAGGAACAGGAGGAGGCCATTCAGCCCCCTCGAGCCTGTTAAATTAGGAACAGGAGGAGGCCGTTCAGCCCCCTCGAGCCTGTTACATTAGGAACAGGAGGAGGCCGTTCAGCCCCTCGAGCCTGTTACATTAGGAAGAGGAGGAGGCCATTCAGCCCCTCAAGCTTGTTACATTAGGAACAGGTGGAGGCCATTCAGACCCCTTGGGCCTGTTACATTCGGAACGGGAGGAGGACATTCAGCCCCTCGAGCCTGTTAAATTAGGAACACGAGGAGGCCGTTCAGCCCACTTGAGCCTGTTACATTAGGAACAGGAGGAGGCCGTTCAGCCCCTCGAGCCTGTTACATTAGGAACAGGAGGAGGCCATTCAGCCCCCTTGAGCCTGTTACATTAGGAACAGGAGGAGGCCGTTCAGCCCCTCGAGCCTGTTACATTAGGAACAGGAGGAGGCCATTCAGCCCCCTCGAGCCTGTTACATTAGGAACAGGAGGAGGCCGTTCAGCCCCTCGAGCCTGTTACATTAGGAACAGGAGGAGGCCATTCAGCCCCATTGAGCCTGTTACATTAGGAACAGGAGGAGGCCGTTCAGCCCCTCGAGCCTGTTACATTAGGAACAGGAGGAGGCCATTCAGCCCCTCGAGTCTGTTACATTAGGAACAGGAAGTGGCGATTCAGCCCCTCGAGCCTGTTACAGTTGGAAGAGGAGGAGGCCGTTCAGCCCCTCGAGCATGTTACATTAGGAACTGGAGGAGGCCATTCAGCCACTCGAGCCTGTTACATTAGGAACGGGAGGAGGCCATTTAGCCCCCTCGAGCCTGTTACATTAGGAACAGGATGAGGCCGTTCAGCCCCTCGAACCTGTTACATTAGGAACAGGAGAAGGCCATTCAGCCCCCTCGAGCCTGTTACATTCGGAACAGGAGGAGGCCATTCAGCCCCCTTGTGCCTGTTACATTAGGAACAGGAGGAGGCCGTTCAACCCCGTCGAGCCTGTTACATTAGGAACAGGAGAAGGCCATGCAGCCCCATCGAGACTGTTACATTAGGAACAGGAGGAGGCCGTTCAGCCCCATCGAGCCTGTTACATTAGTAACATGAGGAGGCCGTTCAGCCTCCTCGAGCCTGTTACATTATGAACAGGAGCAGGCCATTCAGCCCCATCGAGACTGTTACATTAGGAACAGGAGGAGGCCGTTCAGCCCCTCGAGCCTGTTACATTAGGAACAGGAGGAGGCCATTCAGCCCCATCGAGCCTGTTACATTAGTAACATGAGGAGGCCGTTCAGCCCCCTCGAGCCTGTTACATTAGGAACAGGAGGAGGCTGTTCAGCTCCCTCGAGCCTGTTACATTAGGCACAGGAGGAGGCCGTTCAGCCCCCTCGAGCCTGTTACATTAGGAACAGGAGGAGGCCGTTCAGCCCCCTTGAACCTGTTACATTAGGAACAGGAGGAGGACATTCAGCCCCCTCGAACCTGTTACATTAGGAACCGGAGGAGGCCATTCAGCCCCCTCGAACCTGTTTCATTAGGAACAGGAGGACGACATTCAGCCCCATCGAGCCTGTTACATTAGGAACAGGAGGAGGCCGTTCAGCCCCTCTAGCCTGTTACATTAGGAACAGGAGGAGGACTTTCAGCCCCTCGAGCCTGTTACATTAGGAACAGGAGGAGGCCATTCAGCCCCATCGAGACTGTTACATTAGAAACAGGAGGAGGCCGTTCAGCACCCTCGAGCTTGTTACATTAGGAACAGGAGGAGGCCGTTCAGCCCCTCGAGCCTGTTACATTAGGAACAGGAGGAGGCCGTTCAGCACTTCGAGCCTGTTAAATTAGGAACAGGAGGAGGGCATTCAGCCCCTCGAGCCTGTTACATTAGGAACAGGAGGAGGACATTCAGCCTCTCGAGCCTGTTACATTAGGAACACGAGGAGGCCATTCAGCCCCTCTAGCCTGTAACATTAGGAACAGGAGGAGGCCATTCAGCCCCATCGAGACTGCTACATTAGAAACAGGAGGAGGCCGTTCAGCCCCATCAAGTCTGTTACATTAGGAACAGGAGGACACCGTTCAGCCCCTCGAGCCTGTTACATTAGGAACAGGAGGAGGCCTTTTAGCCCCTCGAGCCTGTTACATTAGGAACAGGAGGATGCCGTTCAGCCCCTCGAGCCTGTTACATTAGGAACAGGAGGAGGCCGTTCAGCCACCCTCTAGCCTGTTACATTAGGAACAGTATGAGGCCATTCAGCCCCTCGAGCCTGTTACATTAGGACCAGGAGGAGGCCGTTCAGCCCCCCTCGAACCTGTTACATTAGGAACAGGAGGAGGCCGTTCAGCCCCTCGAGCCTGTTACATTAGGAACAGGAGGAGGTCATTCAGACCCCTCAGGCCTGTTACATTAGGAACAGGAGGAGAACATTCAGCGGCTCGAGCCTGTTACATTAGGAACAGGAGGAGGCCGTTCAGCCCCTCGAGCATGTTACATAAGGAACTGGAGGAGGCCATTCAGCCCCTCGAGCACGTTACATTAGGAACAGGAGAAGGCCATTCAGCCCCCTCGAGCCTGTTACATTAGGAACAGGAGGAGTCCGTTCAGCCCCTCGAGCCTGTTACATTAGGAACAGGAGGAGGCCGTTCAGCCCCTCGAGCCTGTTACATTAGGAACAGGAGGAGGCCATTCAGCCCCCTCGAGCCTGTTACATTAGGAACAGGAGGAGGCCGTTCAGACACCTCGAGCCTGTTAAATTAGGAACAGGAGGAGGCATTCAGCCCCTCGAGCCTGTTACATTAGGAACAGGAGGAGGCCGTTCAGCCCCTCGAGCCTGTTACATTAGGAACAGGAGGAGGACATTCAGCCTCTCGAGCCTGTTACATTAGGAACACGAGGAGGCCATTCAGCCCCTCTAGCCTGTAACATTAGGAACAGGAGGAGGCCATTCAGCCCCATCGAGCTGTTACATTAGGAACAGGAGGAGTCCGTTCAGCCCCATCGAGTCTGTTACATTAGGAACAGGAGGAGGCCATTCAGCCCCTCGAGCCTGTTACATTAGCAACAGGAGGACGACATTCAGCGGCTCGAGCCTGTTACATTAGGAACAGGAGGAGGCCGTTCAGCCGCTCGAGCCTGTTACATTAGGAACAGGGGGAGGCCGTTCAGCCCCTCGAGCCTGTTAAATTAGGAACAGGAGGAGGCCATTCAGCCCCCTTGAGCCTGTTACATTAGGAACAGGAGGAGGCCGTTCAGCCCCCTCGAGACTGTTACATTAGGAACAGGAGGAGGCCGTTCATCCCCTCGAGCCTGTTACATTTAGATCAGGTGGAGGCCATTCAGCCCTTCGAAACTGTTACATTAGGAACAGGAGGAGGCCATTCAGACCCCTCGGGCCTGTTACATTAGGAACAGGAGGAGGACATTCAGCCACTCGAGCCTGTTACATTAGGAACAGGAGGAGGCCATTCACCCCCTCGAGCCTGTTACATTCGGAACAGGAGGAGGACGTTCAGCCCCTCTAGCCTGTTACACTAGGAGCAGGAGGACGCCGTTCAGCCCCTCGAGCCTGTTACATTAGCAACAGGAGGAGGCCGTTCAGCCCCCTCGAGCCTGTTACATTAGGAAAAGGAGGAGGCCATTCAGCCCCCTCGAGCCTGTTACATTAGGAACAGAAGGAGGCCTTTCAGCCCCTCGAGCCTGTTACATTAGGAACAGGAGGAGGCCGTTCAGCCCCTCGAGCCTGTTACATTAGGAACAGGAGGAGGCCATTCAGCCCCCTCAAGCCTGTTACATTAGGAACAGGAGGAGGCCGTTCAGCCCCCTCAAGCCTGTTACATTAGGAACAGGAGGAGGCCGTTCAGCCCCTCGAGCCTGTTACATTAGGAACAGGAGGAGGACATTCAGCCCCTCGAGCCTGTTACATTAGGAACGGAGGAGGCCGTTCAGCCCCTCGAGCCTGTTAAATTAGGAACAGGAGGAGGCCATTCAGCCCCCTTGAGCCTGTTACATTAGGAACAGGAGGAGGCCGTTCAGCCCCCTCGAGACTGTTACATTCGGAACAGGAGGAGGCCGTTCAGCCCCTCGAGCCTGTTACATTAAGAACAGGAGGAGGCCATTCAGCCCCTCGAAACTGTTACATTAGGAACAGGAGGAGGCCATTCAGACCCCTCGGGCCTGTTACATTAGGAACAGGAGTAGGACATTCAGCCACTCGAGCCTGTTACATTAGGAACAGGAGGAGGCCGTTCAGCCCCTCTAGCCTGTTACACTAGGAGCAGGAGGACGCCGTTCAGCCCCTCGAGCCTGTTACATTAGCAACAGGAGGAGGCCGTTCAGCCCCTCGAGCCTATTACATTAGGAACAGGAGGAGGCCGTTCAGCCCCTCAAGCCTGTTACATTAGGAAAAGGAGGAGGCCATTCAGCCCCCTCGAACCTATTACATTAGGAACAGGAGGAGGCCGTTCAGCCCCTCGAGCCTGTTAAATTAGGAACAGGAGGAGGCCGTTCAGTCCCTCGAGCCTGTTACATTAGGAACAGGAGGAGGCCGTTCAGCCCCCTCAAGCCTGTTACATTAGGAACAGGAGGAGGCCATTCAGCCCCCTCGAGCCTGTTACATTAGGAACCGGAGGAGGCCGTTCAGCCCCCTCGAGCCTGTTACATTAGGAACAGGAGGAGGCCGTTCAGTCCCTCGAGCCTGTTACATTAGGAACAGGAGGAGGCCGTTCAGTCCCTCGAGCCTGTTACATTAGGAACAGGAGGAGGCCGTTCAGTCCCTCGAGCCTGTTACATTAGGAACAGGAGGAGGCCATTCAGCCCCCTTGAGCCTGTTACATTAGGAACAGGAGGAGGCCTTTCAGCCCCTCGAGCCTGTTACATTAGGAACAGGAGGAGGCCTTTCAGCCCCTCGAGCCTGTTACATTAGGAGCAGGTGGAGGCCTTTCAGCCCCTCAAGCCTGTTACATTAGGAACAGGAGGAGGCCATTCATCCCCATGGAGAATGTTACATTAGGAACAGGAGGAGGACATTCAGCCCCCTCGAGCCTGTTACATTAGCAACAGGAGGAGGCCGTTCAGCCCCTCGAGCCTGTTAAATTAGGAACAGGAGGAGGCCGTTCAGTCCCTCGAGCCTGTTACATTAGGAACAGGAGGAGGCCATTCATTCCTCGAGCCTGTTACATTAGGAACAGGTGGAGGCCATTCAGCCCCTCGTGCCTGTTACATTAGGAACAGGAGGAGGCCGTTCAGTCCCTCGAGCCTGTTACATTAGGAACAGGAGGAGGCCATTCAGCCCCCTCGAGCCTGTTACATTAGGAACCGGAGGAGGCCGTTCAGCCCCCTCGAGCCTGTTACATTAGGAACAGGAGGAGGCCGTTCAGCCCCCTCGAGCCTGTTATATTAGGAGCAGGAGGAGGCCATTCAGCCCCTCGAGCCTGTTACATTAGGAACAGGAGGAGGCCTTTCAGCCCCCTCGAGCCTGTTACATTAGGAACCGGAGGAGGCCGTTCAGCCCCCTCGAGCCTGTTACATTAGGAACAGGAGGAGGCCATTCATCCCCATGGAGAATGTTACATTAGGAACAGGAGGAGGCCATTCAGCCCCTCGAGCCTGTTACATTCGGAACAGTAGGAGGCCATTCATCCCCATGGAGCCTGTTACATTAGGAACAGGAGGAGGCCATTCAGCCCCTCGAGCCTGTTACATTCGGAACAGTAGGAGGCCATTCATCCCCCTCGAGCGTGTTACATTAGGAACAGGAGGAGGCCATTTAGCCCCCTCGAGCCTGTTACATTAGGAACAGGAGGAGGCCGTTCAGCCCCTCGAGCCTGTTACATTAGGAACAGGAGGAGGCCATTCAGCCCCTCGAGCCTGTTACGGTAGGAACAGGAGGAGGCCATTCATTCCTCGAGCCTGTTACATTAGGAACAGGTGGAGGCCATTCAGCCCCTCGTGCCTGTTACATTAGGAACAGGAGGAGGCCGTTCAGCCCCTCGAGCCTGTTACATTAGGAACAGGAGGAGGCCATTTAGCCCCTCGAGCCTGTTACATTAGGAACAGGAGGATGCCGTTCAGCCCCTCGAGCCTGTTACATTAGGAACAGGAGGAGGCCGTTCAGCCCCTCGAGCCTGTTACACTCAATTAGATCATGGCTGATCTGTATCTTAACTCCATCCACCCGCCTTGGTTCCGTAACCCTTAATCCCCTTACCCAACAAAAATCTATCGATGTCAGTTTTGAAATTTCCAATTGACCCCCAGCCTCGACAGCTTTTCAGGGGAGAGAGTTCCAGATTTCCACCGCCCTTTGTGTGAAGAAGTGCTTCCTGACATCACCCCTGAACGGCCTGGCTCTAATTTGAAGGTTCTGCCCCCTTGTTCTGGACTCCCCCCCACCAGAGGAAATAGTTTCTCTCTCGATCGACCCGATCGAATCCTTTAATCATCTCAAACACCTCCATCAGATCACCCCTTAATCTTCTACACTCGAGGGAACACAAGCCCAGTCTGTGCAACCTGTCCTCGGAATTTAACCCTTTTAGCCCCCGGGATCACACCCTCGAACACCTCCGTCCCTACCCTTCCTCCGCACTCCTCAAATTTCCCTTAATCTGGAACATTGAGGTCCCACAGGTATAAATTCCCACACTATTATTGTTCCCACACGCCAACCTTGACAAGCTCCCCTCCCCCTCCAGTGACACTAACTCCAAGACACAAATCCCCAATACACAAATCCCTCAATGTTTTTTCATCCGCTGTTCATTAACATCTCTTTAGCATGGTCTTCCCCATCTGCTCCGTACCTGCTGGCTCAGGGTCACAGGTCACCACTTCCCTCCACTCCTGTATGCTAGGCCCCGAACCCTTACTTTACACAACTCCCCCCTTCTTCTCTCCAAGCCCCTTTTCTTCAATCCTCCCTTCCGTTTCCCCCTCCCCCACCCCCTCTCCTTCATCTCTCCTCGGTCAACAGCTTAGCTCAGTGGGTCCCGCCCTCCCCTCTGAGTCAGAAGGTCGTGGGTTCGAGCCCCCACTCCAGAGACTCCAGTCCCACAATCCAGGATCGGCACTCCCCCTGTGCCAGTACTGAGGGAGCGCCGCACTGTCGGAGGGGCGGTACTGAGGGAGCGCCGCACTGTCGGAGGGGCGGTACTGAGGGAGCGCCGCACTGTCGGAGGGGCGGTACTGAGGGAGCGCCGCACTGTCGGAGGGGCGGTACTGAGGGAGCGCCGCACTGTCGAAGGGTAAGTACTGAGGGAGCGCCGCACTGTCGGAGGGGCGGTACTGAGGGAGCGCCGCACTGTCGGAGGGGCGGTACTGAGGGAGCGCCGCACTGTCGAAGGGTAAGTACTGAGGGAGCGCCGCACTGTCGGAGGGGCGGTACTGAGGGAGCGCCGCACTGTCGGAGGGGCGGTACTGAGGGAGCGCCGCACTGTCAGAGGGGGAATACTGAGGGAGCTCCGCACTGTCGGAGGGGCAGTACTGAGGGAGCGCCGCACTGTAGGAGGGGCAGTACTGAGGGAGCGCCGCACTGTCGGAGGGGCAGTACTGAGGGAGCTCCGCACTGTCGGAGGGGGAGTACTGAGGGAGCTCCGCACTGTCGGAGGGGCGGTACTGAGGGAGCTCCGCACTGTCGGAGGGGGAGTACTGAGGGAGCTCCGCACTGTCGGAGGGGCAGTACTGAGGGAGCTCCGCACTGTCGGAGGGGCAGTACTGAGGGGGCGCCGCACTGTCGGAGGGGCAGTACTGAGGGAGCGCCGCACTGTCGGAAGGGCAGTACTGAGGGAGCGCCGCACTGTCGGAGGGGCGGTACTGAGGGAGCGCCGCACTGTCGGAGGGGCGGTACTGAGGGAGCGCCGCACTGTCGGAGGGGCGGTACTGAGGGAGCGCCGCACTGTCGGAGGGGCGGTACTGAGGGAGCGCCGCATTGTCGGAGGGGCGGTACTGAGGGAGCCCCGCACTGTCGGAGGGGCGGTACTGAGGGAGCGCCGCACTGTCGGAGGGGCGGTACTGAGGGAGCCCCGCACTGTCGGAGGGGCGGTACTGAGGGAGCGCCGCACTGTCGGAGGGGCGGTACTGAGGGAGCGCCGCACTGTCGGAGGGGGAGTACATAAGAACATAAGAAGTAGGAGCTGGAGTCGGCCATACGACCCCTCGGGCCTGCTCCGCCATTCAATAGGATCATGGCTGATCCGAACCTAGACTCACGTCCACTTCCCTGCCCGCTCCCCATAACCCTTCATTCCCTTATCAGCTAGGAAACTGTCTATCTCCGTTTTAAATTTATTTAATGTCGCAGCTTCCACAGCTCTCTGAGGCAGCAAATTCCATAGATTTACTACCCTCTGAGTGAAGAAGTTTCTCCTCATCTCAGTTTTGAAACGGCAGCCCCTTATTCTAAGATTATGCCCCCTAGTTCTAGTCTCACCCATCAGTGGAAACATCCTCCCCGCCTCCACCCGATCAAGCCCCCTCACAATCTTCTATGTTTCGATAAGATCGCCTCTCATTCTTCTGTATTCCAATGAGTAGAGGCCCAACCTACTCAACCTTTCCTCATAAGTCAACCCCCTCATCTCCGGAATCAACCGAGTGAACCTTCTCTGAACTGCCTCGAGAGCAAGTATATCTTTTCTTAAATATGGAAACCAAAACTGTACGCAGTATTTCAGGTGTGGCCTCACCAGTACCCTGTATAGCTGAAGCAAGACTTCCCTGCTTTTATACTCCATCCCCCTTGCAATAAAAGCCAAGATTCCATTGGCCTTCCTGATCACCTGCTGTACCTGCATACTAACCTTCTGTGTTTCATGCACCAGGACCCCAGATCCCTTTGTACTGTAGCACTTTGCAGTTTCTTTCCATTTAGATAATAACTTGCTCTTTGATTTTTTCTGCCAAAGTGCATAACCTCACACTTTCCAACATTATATTCCATCTGCCAAATTTCTGCCCACTCACTTAGCCTGTCTATGTCCTTTTGCAGGTTTTTTATGTCCTCCTCACTCACTGCTTTCCCTCCCATCTTTGTATCGTCTGCAAACTTGGATACGTTGCACTTGGTCCCCTCCTCCAAATCGTTAATATAGATTATAAAGAGTTGGGGTCCCAGCACTGACCCCTGTGGAACACCACTAGTTACTGATTGCCAACCCGAGAATGAACCATTTATCCCAACTCTCTGTTTTCTGTTAGATAGCCAATCTTCCACCCATGCCAGTATATTACCCCCAAGCCCGTGATTTTTTATCTTGTGCAGTAATCTTTTGTGTGGTACCTTGTCAAATGCCTTTTGGAATTCCAAATACACCACATCCACTGATTCCCCTTTATCCACCTTGTTTGTTACGTCCTCAAAGAATTCGAGCAAATTTGTCAAGCATGATTTCCCCTTCATAAAACCATGCTGACTCTGTCCGATTAAGTTATGCTTATCCAAATGTCCTGTTACTGCTTCCTTAATAATGGACTCCAACATTTTACCAACCACAGATGTTAGGCTAACTGGTCTATAGTTTCCAGCCTTTTGTCTATCTCCCTTTTTAAATAAGGGTGTTACATTAGCAGTTTTCCAATCTGCTGGGACCTTTCTTGAATCCAGGGCGTTTTGGAAAATTACCACCAATGCATCCGCAATCCCTACCGCAACTTCTCTCAAGACCCTAGGATGTAAGCCATCAGGTCCAGGGGATTTATCCGCCTTAAGTCCCATTATCTTACCGAGTACCATCTCCTTAGTGATTTTAATCGTGTTTAGCTCCTCCCCCCCTGTAGCCCCTTGTTTGTCCAGTGTTGGGATATTTTTAGTGTCCTCTACTGTAAAGACTGATACAAAATATTTGTTCAGCGTATTTGCCATCTCCATGTTCCCCACTACTAATTTCCCGGTCTCGTCCTCTAAGGGACCAACATTCACTTTAGCCACCCTTTTTCTTTTTATATAACTGTAGAAACTCTTGCTATCTGTTTTTATATTTTTTGCTAGTTTACTTTCATAATCTATCTTCCCTTTCTTAATTAATCTTTTAGTTATTCTTTGCTGGTTTTTAAATGCTTCCCAATCTTCTATCCTCCCACTAGATTTGGCTACTTTAAAAGCCCTTGGGGGAAAAATTCAGTTGGTTGCGCCTCCCGTTAGCGCCTTAAGAGGGCGCTAATGGGGCGCAAAGCCGCTAGCGCCCGGGCGCAGCGATGTTTGCGCCGCTCGGGAACTTAACTAGACATTGTGCGGCGGTGCTAAACTTTACCGCTGCGACCACCTGCGCGCGCAGATTGTGACGTCATTCCATGGTGCAACGCCCTTGTGGCGCCCCGGAGCGGAAATTGAGTGGCGCCCCCTGCCTTACCGCCTGGCGCATCCAACGACCGGAAGACTGGAACGCTATCAATCGCTGTGGGGCTGGGGGGGGCGCTATTTAAAGGGGGCCTCTTCCTGTCTTTTTCTGTGGTTGACATTTTTGCACCACTCGTTCTGAGAGAGAGAGAGAGATTCGGAGAGAGAGAAAGATAGACTTCTGCATTGAGTCAACGCTTTGTGAGGTAGTTTTGCCTACTGATCCTAACTTCGCTGGTACTTTGGTTGCTGTCCTTCATAACTTTGCTTGCAAAGAGACTATGGGGGCTGCACTGAATGGGGGCGTCGTCCTGCTCCAGCTGAATCGGAGGACACAGAGACGCAGAGAGAGAGTGGCAATGATGGCCAGACGGAGGAGGGCCAACAGGCGTCTGTACAGGAGAGCTTACCCTCCCAGGGTATATCGTGAACAGCTCTCCTACATTCATTTGTCTGAGGAGCTGTGTTTGCGAAGGCTGCGATTCAGCAAGGAGGTGGTCACTGAGCTCTGCCACCTGCTGCAGCCAGATCTGCAGCCTCAACTGAGGTCCAGGACGTCTCTGTCGGTGGCAGTGAAGGTCACAGTGGCTCTCAACTTCTATGCTACTGGCTCATTTCAAGCTGCTGCTGGGGACCTCGCCAATATCTCCCAGTTCGCGGTGCATTGCTGCATCCGGCAGGTCACAAATGCCCTCTTTAAAAGGAGACGAGAGTTCATCTCTTTCCCCATGACCCCAGACAAGCAGCGTGACCGCGCTCTGGGCTTTGCGAGGATAGCGGGCTTCCCCATGGTGCAGGGCGCCATTGACTGCACGCATGTGGCTTTGCATGCTCCACATGAGAATGCCGAGGATTTCCGGAACAGAAAGGGGTTCCATTCCTTGAATGTTCAGTTGGTCTGTGACCACAGACAGCTGATACTCGCTGTCAATGCCCACTATCCTGGCAGCTGCCACGATGCTTTCATCCTGCGCCAGACTACTGTGGCAGAACTTTTCGAGGCACCGCATCAGCCAGTTGGTTGGCTTCTCGGGGACAAGGGGTATCCATTGAGCACCTGGCTGATGACACCGCTCCGTACGCCCAACACCCCTGCTGAGCTGCGGTACAACGAGAGCCATCAAGCTACCAGGAACATCATTGAGCGCACAATCGGCGTGCTGAAGCAATGGTTCCGCTGTCTCGACCATTCTGGAGGAGCCCTGCAGTACTCGCCTGAGCGAGTATCCAACTTCGTAGTTGTGTGCTGCATGTTGCATAACATGGCAATCGTCAGGACCCAGCCAATGCCACCAGGCCTTGGAGCACCACCAGAGGAGGAGGAGGAAGAGGAGGAAGAGGACGAGGAGGATGATCATCAGCAGCACCAAGGCGGGAGGGCGGCCCACAATGGTGAAACTGCAAGGGCCGTCCGTCAACGGCTGATAGCAAGCCGCTTCTAGGGCCCCTGCTGTGGAAATGGCTTCTGCCATTGCTAACAACATCAATGAACCCAGCACGCGACCCCTAAGCCGGCCAAGGCACCAATGATTCCAAACACCAAACATGTATATTTTGAATACAAAAACTTATTTATTTTACAAACTCTGTGTGTGTCATTTCCTCATGACAAACTCATAGAAATAAACACAAAAAAACAGTCATTAACATAACTGGTTCTCACAACCTGGAGATAATGTCCAAAACACTAGACAAAAGTTGGACCACGAACCTCGGCCTTTAATAAAAAAATGACCAGCATTTTGTCACACCTCCTACTTTTTGCCCTTCGAGGGTGATCTCCTTCCCTTGCGCACTTCCCCCCTTCTAACCCTACTGCTCCTCCGTAATGGGACCCCAGTGGCTGCAGCAAGGCTGGTGGAAGGCTGCTGATTGTCAGACCCTGACACTGCAGATGCCCCTGAAGGACGGCCTCGACCAGTTCTGGGCCTGGAGGGCCCGGCTGCAGACTGCACCAACTCTGCATGGGCGGCAGCAGTCTGTCCTACAGGCGGTGGCAAGTGCAGTGGAGAAGTGACAGTGTTGGCAGCAGGAATGCTGTCATCGTGAGAGAGGACAGCAACTCCCTGCTCGACCGACACACTGGCACTCCCAAGGGGCAGCACTTCAGCATCCGGAGCAATCTGCTGGAGCACAGATTGCTGGCCTGCTGCGGCGCGGTGAGAGCCCCGGGGACATGTGAACGAACCATCGAGGTTGGCAGCAGTCAGTGCTCGCGTGGCCTCAATCTGAGTCTGCATGAGAGCAGTCAGAGATGGGATCACGGCAGTCAGTGACTGAATTGCAGCACTAAGCTTTAGTGTGGCATCCGCCTGTGCTACAGCGAAGTGCTCCACACTCCTTGCCAGTGACTCAATGCATTCGGGCACCCTTCCCACTGCACCCATGAGCTCAGTGTGCATGCCCACCGCCTGGGTGTTCATTTCTGCGATCAGCCGCTCCTCCTCTGCGTCCATTGCAGTAGGAGTCGCTGGCATACTCTCCCTTTGGGGAGAAGGCCCCCGTTCTTCCCTACCCCCATGGCGTTGCTGCAGCCCGCTGGGTCCTGGAGCTTCACCCTCATCAGACCCTTCCCCCCTGCTCCCCTCCAGGGAAGGCGTGTTCCCAGTGTGGGCATGGGCTTCCTCGGGAGTGGGTGGCACTGATGCTCCGGCTTCCTCTTCCTCCTCGGCTGCAGCTTCACTCCCACTGGCAGCTTCAGGGCCCGTCTCCTCAGCTGGTGAATCACCATCTGAAAGCAGGGAGGTACAAGAGTGGCTTTAGCGTGAGGACAGGGTGGCAGTAAGGGAGGAATAAGTGCAGCGAGTTAGCAAGTTGGATTGAAAGTGTCAAAGGCTGGTGTTGTGAGGGACAAGTGGAAGGACAGAGGACAAAAAGGTGATGACCTTACCATTGCTGTCCAGAACGGGGTCGGCGTCTCCAGTGGCGACGGGACCGATCACCCGGCTTGCCACAATCCTGTGGATGCGCTCCTCAAGATCGCTGAGGGGTTGCAGCTGAGGCCGCCCTCCACCTGTCCGTTGCTGCTGTCTCCTATTATGCGCCAGCTTGGCCTGCAAGAAAAAGGACAGCATCTGAGTAAATATACAGCCATGGTCTTGCCTGATGTGCCTCCCATAGGTGAATAGCCCTTACTGTATGCAGCCATGGTCTTGCCTGATGTGCCTCCCATAGGTGAATAGCCCTTACTGTATGCAAAGTGTGGAATGTGTGTGTGTGTTTCATGAAAGGGCCATAGGTGTTGGATGAGTGTTGTGCATTGGGGTTTTAAGACCCTCTGGCCATAGAGTCAGGTTGAGATGGAGGGATGGAGAGGTATTGAGAAAAAGCCACTCACCCTGACGACCCGAGTGAGGTCGTTGAACTTTTTGCGGCATTGAACATGGGTCCTGGGCACCATGCTCCTGGAGGAGACGCTCTGAGCCACCTCCCTCCACACTCTTCTGTACTCGCGTGGCAAAGGCCTCCTGCCACTCTCAGGGAAGAGTATAGATCTTCTGCGCTCCACCGCGCCAACCAGAGCATCCAAGGCCCGCTCGGTGAAGCGCTGAGCTCGTTCTCTCACCCTCTCCATCCTTGGCAGCAAAATGGATTCACAGGTCTCTCCAGGCCGAGATTCAAGGCTGCAATGAGCAGGGTGTGGCTGGGGAGCAAGTTGGCCCCCCCGCTTTAAGAACTGGCCGGCGCCAGTGTGTCTGTGTTCCCTCGCTAACTGGCAGCACCTGCGCTGCGCTCGCGCGCTGAGTTAGCGCCTCACTGCTCGGCCTTTGCGCCTTAAGACAGGTGTGCAGCGCCTGATTTAGCGCTCCACTCACCTCCCGGGGCGGTAAAAGTGAAGTTTCCAGTCAGTGGCGATAATTAGCGCCAGGCGCTAATTTTTGCGTCCAGACGATATTTGCGCCCCAAATGGGGCGCGACCTAATTTTTCCCCCCTTGTTTTTAGTCGGATACTATCCTTTATTACTTTACTTAGCCACGGATGGCTGTCTTTTCTTTTACGCCCCATTTTCCTCAGTGGAATATAATTTTCTTGAAAGTTGTGAAATACCTCCTTGAATGTACACCACTGCTCCTGTACCGTCTTACTTTCCCAGTCCACTTTAGTCAACTCTGCTCTCATACCTTCATAGTCTCTTTTATTTAGGCTTAGTACGCTGGTTTGAGATCCAACTCTCTCACCCTCCAACTGAATTTGGAATTCAACCATGTTATGGTCACTCATTCCAAGGGGATCCTTTACTAGGACATTTTTTATTAATCCTGTCTCATTACACAGGATCAGATCTAAGATTGGCTGCCCCCTGGTTGGTTCAGTAACATACTGCTCAAGGAACCCATCCCTAATGCACTCTATGAACTCTTCCTCAAGGCTGCCCTGCCCAATTTGATTTGCCCAGTCAATATGAAAGTTAAAATCTCCCATGATTATAGCTGTTCCCTTATTACAAGCCCCAACGATTTCCTGATTAATACTCCGACCAATTGAGTTGCAACTGTTAGGAGACCTATAGACTACGCCCACTAGTGACTTTTTCCCCTTATTATTCCTTATCTCCACCCAAACTGTTTCACTTTCCTGGTCCTTTGACCCAATATCATTTCTCACAATTGCAGTGATTCCATCCTTTATTAACAAAGCCACCCCACCTCACTTTCCTTCCTGTCTGTCCTTCCTAATAGTCAAATACCCCTGGATGTTTAGTTCCCAGTCATGGTCACCTTGCAGCCATGTTTCTGTAATGGCCACCAGATCATACCCATGTGTAGTTATTTGTACCGTCAATTCGTCTATTTTGTTACGAATGCTGCGTGCATTCAGATAAAGAACTTTTAAATATGTTTTGTGACAATTTATTCCTGCTTTTACCCCCTTTACTACTTTACCTTTATCTTTATATATTCTGTCCCTTCCTGACACGCTCTAGTTTTTAATTACCCCACTGCTACTTTGCTCTATTGCCTTCTCCGCTGACATTTTTATTTTTTGCTCTCTTGAAACCTCCCCCCCCACTAATTAGTTTAAAGCCCTCTCTACAGCCCTAGTTATTCGATTCGCCAGGACTCTAGTCCCAGCACTGGCCAAGTGAAGTCCGTGAGGGAGCTGGATTAACATCAGTAGAGATACAGTCAGTAACACAGGGCGCTGGGAGGAGAGGGGTTACTGAGTGACAGTGTGAGGGAGCTGGATTAACATCAGTCGAGATACAGTCAGTAACACAGGGCGCAGGGGGAGAGGGGTTACTGAGTGACAGTGTGAGGTAGCTGGATTAACATCAGTAGAGATACAGTATCTCTACTGATGTTAATCCAGCTCCCTCACACTGTCACTCAGTAACCCCTCTCCCCCCAGTGCCTTGTGTTAGTGACTGTATCTCGACTGATGTTAATCCAGCTCCCTCACACTGTCACTCAGTAACCCCTCTCCTCCCAGCGCCCTGTGTTACTGACTGTATCTCTACTGATGTTAAGCCACCTGGTACCTGTTACATCAGGAAAGGAGGAGGCCGTTCAACCCCCTCGAGCCTGTTACATTAGGAACAGGAGGAGGCCGTTCATCCCCTCGAGCCTGTTACATTTAGATCAGGTGGAGGCCATTCAGCCCTTCGAAACTGTTACATTAGGAACAGGAGGAGGCCATTCAGACCCCTCGGGCCTGTTACATTAGGAACAGGAGGAGGACATTCAGCCACTCGAGCCTGTTACATTAGGAACAGGAGGAGGCCATTCACCCCCTCGAGCCTGTTACATTCGGAACAGGAGGAGGACGTTCAGCCCCTCTAGCCTGTTACACTAGGAGCAGGAGGACGCCGTTCAGCCCCTCGAGCCTGTTACATTAGCAACAGGAGGAGGCCATTCAGCCCCTCTAGCCTGTAACATTAGGAACAGGAGGAGGCCATTCAGCCCCATCGAGAGTATTACATTAGGAACAGGAGGAGTCCGTTCAGCCCCATCAAGTCTGTTACATTAGGAACAGGAGGAGGCCATTCAGCCCCTCGAGCCTGTTACATTAGCAACAGGAGGACGACATTCAGCGGCTCGAGCCTGTTACATTAGGAACAGGAGGAGGCCGTTCAGCCCCTCGAATCTGTTACATTTGGAACAGGAGAAGGCCATTTAGCCCCCTCGAGCTTGTTACATTAGGAACAGGAGGAGGCCATTCAGCCACCTGGTACCTGTTACATCAGGAAAGGAGGAGGCCGTTCAACCCCCTCGAGCCTGTTACATTAGGAACAGGAGAAGGCCATTCAGCCCCCTCGAGCCTGTTACATTAGGAACAGGAGGAGGCCGTTCAGCCCCCTCGAGCCTGTTACATTGGGAACAGGAAGAGGCCGTTCAGCCCCCTCGAGCCAGTTAAATTAGGAACAGGAGGAGGGCATTCAGCCCCTCGAGCCTGTTACATTAGGAACAGGAGGAGGCCATTCAGACCCCTCGGGCTTGTTAAATTAGGAACAGGAGGAGGCCGTTCAGCCCCATCAAGTCTGTTACATTAGGAACAGGAGGGGGACATTCAGCCTCTCGAGCCTGTTACATTAGGAACAGGAGGAGGCCATTCAGCCCCATCGAGACTGTTACATTAGGAACAGGAGGAGGCCGTTCAGCCCCATCGAGCCTGTTACATTAGGAACAGGAGGAGGCCGTTCAGCCCCCTCGAGCCTGTTACATTAGGCACAGGAGGAGGCCGTTCAGCCCCTCTAGCCTGTTACATTAGGAACAGGAGGAGGACTTTCAGCCCCTCGAGCGTGTTACATTAGGAACAGGAGGAGGCCATTTAGCCCCCTCGAGCCTGTTACATTAGGAACAGGAGGAGGCCGTTCAGCCCCTCGAGCCTGTTACATTAGGAACAGGAGGAGGACATTCAGCCCCCTCGAGCCTGTTACATTAGGAACAGGAGGAGGCCGTTCAGCCCCTCGAGCCTGTTACATTAGGAACAGGAGGAGGACATTCAGCCCCTCGAGCCTGTTACATTAGGAACGGAGGAGGCCGTTCAGCCGCTCGAGCCTGTTACATTAGGAACAGGGGGAGGCCGTTCAGCCCCTCGAGCCTGTTAAATTAGGAACAGGAGGAGGCCATTCAGCCCCCTTGAGCCTGTTACATTAGGAACAGGAGGAGGCCGTTCAGCCCCCTCGAGACTGTTACATTAGGAACAGGAGGAGGCCGTTCATCCCCTCGAGCCTGTTACATTTAGATCAGGTGGAGGCCATTCAGCCCTTCGAAACTGTTACATTAGGAACAGGAGGAGGCCATTCAGACCCCTCGGGCCTGTTACATTAGGAACAGGAGGAGGACATTCAGCCACTCGAGCCTGTTACATTAGGAACAGGAGGAGGCCATTCACCCCCTCGAGCCTGTTACATTCGGAACAGGAGGAGGACGTTCAGCCCCTCTAGCCTGTTACACTAGGAGCAGGAGGACGCCGTTCAGCCCCTCGAGCCTGTTACATTAGCAACAGGAGGAGGCCATTCAGCCCCTCGAGCCTATTACATTAGGAACAGGAGGAGGCCGTTCAGCCCCCTCGAGCCTGTTACATTAGGAAAAGGAGGAGGCCATTCAGCCCCCTCGAGCCTGTTACATTAGGAACAGAAGGAGGCCTTTCAGCCCCTCGAGCCTGTTACATTAGGAACAGGAGGAGGCCGTTCAGCCCCTCGAGCCTGTTACATTAGGAACAGGAGGAGGCCATTCAGCCCCCTCAAGCCTGTTACATTAGGAACAGGAGGAGGCCGTTCAGCCCCCTCAAGCCTGTTACATTAGGAACAGGAGGAGGCCGTTCAGCCCCTCGAGCCTGTTACATTAGGAACAGGAGGAGGACATTCAGCCCCTCGAGCCTGTTACATTAGGAACGGAGGAGGCCGTTCAGCCCCTCGAGCCTGTTAAATTAGGAACAGGAGGAGGCCATTCAGCCCCCTTGAGCCTGTTACATTAGGAACAGGAGGAGGCCGTTCAGCCCCCTCGAGACTGTTACATTCGGAACAGGAGGAGGCCGTTCAGCCCCTCGAGCCTGTTACATTAAGAACAGGAGGAGGCCATTCAGCCCCTCGAAACTGTTACATTAGGAACAGGAGGAGGCCATTCAGACCCCTCGGGCCTGTTACATTAGGAACAGGAGGAGGACATTCAGCCACTCGAGCCTGTTACATTAGGAACAGGAGGAGGCCGTTCAGCCCCTCTAGCCTGTTACACTAGGAGCAGGAGGACGCCGTTCAGCCCCTCGAGCCTGTTACATTAGCAACAGGAGGAGGCCGTTCAGCCCCTCGAGCCTATTACATTAGGAACAGGAGGAGGCCGTTCAGCCCCTCAAGCCTGTTACATTAGGAAAAGGAGGAGGCCATTCAGCCCCCTCGAACCTATTACATTAGGAACAGGAGGAGGCCGTTCAGCCCCTCGAGCCTGTTAAATTAGGAACAGGAGGAGGCCGTTCAGTCCCTCGAGCCTGTTACATTAGGAACAGGAGGAGGCCGTTCAGCCCCCTCAAGCCTGTTACATTAGGAACAGGAGGAGGCCATTCAGCCCCCTCGAGCCTGTTACATTAGGAACCGGAGGAGGCCGTTCAGCCCCCTCGAGCCTGTTACATTAGGAACAGGAGGAGGTCGTTCAGTCCCTCGAGCCTGTTACATTAGGAACAGGAGGAGGCCGTTCAGTCCCTCGAGCCTGTTACATTAGGAACAGGAGGAGGCCGTTCAGTCCCTCGAGCCTGTTACATTAGGAACAGGAGGAGGCCATTCAGCCCCCTTGAGCCTGTTACATTAGGAACAGGAGGAGGCCTTTCAGCCCCTCGAGCCTGTTACATTAGGAACAGGAGGAGGCCTTTCAGCCCCTCGAGCCTGTTACATTAGGAGCAGGTGGAGGCCTTTCAGCCCCTCAAGCCTGTTACATTAGGAACAGGAGGAGGCCATTCATCCCCATGGAGAATGTTACATTAGGAACAGGAGGAGGACATTCAGCCCCCTCGAGCCTGTTACATTAGCAACAGGAGGAGGCCGTTCAGCCCCTCGAGCCTGTTAAATTAGGAACAGGAGGAGGCCGTTCAGTCCCTCGAGCCTGTTACATTAGGAACAGGAGGAGGCCATTCATTCCTCGAGCCTGTTACATTAGGAACAGGTGGAGGCCATTCAGCCCCTCGTGCCTGTTACATTAGGAACAGGAGGAGGCCGTTCAGTCCCTCGAGCCTGTTACATTAGGAACAGGAGGAGGCCATTCAGCCCCCTCGAGCCTGTTACATTAGGAACCGGAGGAGGCCGTTCAGCCCCCTCGAGCCTGTTACATTAGGAACAGGAGGAGGCCGTTCAGCCCCCTCGAGCCTGTTATATTAGGAGCAGGAGGAGGCCATTCAGCCCCTCGAGCCTGTTACATTAGGAACAGGAGGAGGCCTTTCAGCCCCCTCGAGCCTGTTACATTAGGAACCGGAGGAGGCCGTTCAGCCCCCTCGAGCCTGTTACATTAGGAACAGGAGGAGGCCATTCATCCCCATGGAGAATGTTACATTAGGAACAGGAGGAGGCCATTCAGCCCCTCGAGCCTGTTACATTCGGAACAGTAGGAGGCCATTCATCCCCATGGAGCCTGTTACATTAGGAACAGGAGGAGGCCATTCAGCCCCTCGAGCCTGTTACATTCGGAACAGTAGGAGGCCATTCATCCCCCTCGAGCGTGTTACATTAGGAACAGGAGGAGGCCATTTAGCCCCCTCGAGCCTGTTACATTAGGAACAGGAGGAGGCCGTTCAGCCCCTCGAGCCTGTTACATTAGGAACAGGAGGAGGCCATTCAGCCCCTCGAGCCTGTTACGGTAGGAACAGGAGGAGGCCATTCATTCCTCGAGCCTGTTACATTAGGAACAGGTGGAGGCCATTCAGCCCCTCGTGCCTGTTACATTAGGAACAGGAGGAGGCCGTTCAGCCCCTCGAGCCTGTTACATTAGGAACAGGAGGAGGCCATTTAGCCCCTCGAGCCTGTTACATTAGGAACAGGAGGATGCCGTTCAGCCCCTCGAGCCTGTTACATTAGGAACAGGAGGAGGCCGTTCAGCCCCTCGAGCCTGTTACACTCAATTAGATCATGGCTGATCTGTATCTTAACTCCATCCACCCGCCTTGGTTCCGTAACCCTTAATCCCCTTACCCAACAAAAATCTATCGATGTCAGTTTTGAAATTTCCAATTGACCCCCAGCCTCGACAGCTTTTCAGGGGAGAGAGTTCCAGATTTCCACCGCCCTTTGTGTGAAGAAGTGCTTCCTGACATCACCCCTGAACGGCCTGGCTCTAATTTGAAGGTTCTGCCCCCTTGTTCTGGACTCCCCCCCACCAGAGGAAATAGTTTCTCTCTCGATCGACCCGATCGAATCCTTTAATCATCTCAAACACCTCCATCAGATCACCCCTTAATCTTCTACACTCGAGGGAACACAAGCCCAGTCTGTGCAACCTGTCCTCGGAATTTAACCCTTTTAGCCCCCGGGATCACACCCTCGAACACCTCCGTCCCTACCCTTCCTCCGCACTCCTCAAATTTCCCTTAATCTGGAACATTGAGGTCCCACAGGTATAAATTCCCACACTATTATTGTTCCCACACGCCAACCTTGACAAGCTCCCCTCCCCCTCCAGTGACACTAACTCCAAGACACAAATCCCCAATACACAAATCCCTCAATGTTTTTTCCTCCGCTGTTCATTAACATCTCTTTAGCATGGTCTTCCCCATCTGCTCCGTACCTGCTGGCTCAGGGTCACAGGTCACCACTTCCCTCCACTCCTGTATGCTAGGCCCCGAACCCTTACTTTACACAACTCCCCCCTTCTTCTCTCCAAGCCCCTTTTCTTCAATCCTCCCTTCCGTTTCCCCCTCCCCCACCCCCTCTCCTTCATCTCTCCTCGGTCAACAGCTTAGCTCAGTGGGTCCCGCCCTCCCCTCTGAGTCAGAAGGTCGTGGGTTCGAGCCCCCACTCCAGAGACTCCAGTCCCACAATCCAGGATCGGCACTCCCCCTGTGCCAGTACTGAGGGAGCGCCGCACTGTCGGAGGGGCGGTACTGAGGGAGCGCCGCACTGTCGGAGGGGCGGTACTGAGGGAGCGCCGCACTGTCGAGGGGAGTACTGAGGGAGCGCCGCACTGTCGGAGGGGCGGTACTGAGGGAGCGCCGCACTGTCGGAGGGGCGGTACTGAGGGAGCGCCGCACTGTCGAAGGGTAAGTACTGAGGGAGCGCCGCACTGTCGGAGGGGCGGTACTGAGGGAGCGCCGCACTGTCGGAGGGGCGGTACTGAGGGAGCGCCGCACTGTAGGAGGGGCAGTACTGAGGGAGCGCCGCACTGTCGGAGGGGCAGTACTGAGGGAGCTCCGCACTGTCGGAGGGGGAGTACTGAGGGAGCTCCGCACTGTCGGAGGGGCGGTACTGAGGGAGCTCCGCACTGTCGGAGGGGGAGTACTGAGGGAGCTCCGCACTGTCGGAGGGGCAGTACTGAGGGAGCTCCGCACTGTCGGAGGGGCAGTACTGAGGGGGCGCCGCACTGTCGGAGGGGCAGTACTGAGGGAGCGCCGCACTGTCGGAAGGGCAGTACTGAGGGAGCGCCGCACTGTCGGAGGGGCGGTACTGAGGGAGCGCCGCACTGTCGGAGGGGCGGTACTGAGGGAGCGCCGCACTGTCGGAGGGGCGGTACTGAGGGAGCGCCGCACTGTCGGAGGGGCGGTACTGAGGGAGCGCCGCATTGTCGGAGGGGCGGTACTGAGGGAGCCCCGCACTGTCGGAGGGGCGGTACTGAGGGAGCGCCGCACTGTCGGAGGGGCGGTACTGAGGGAGCCCCGCACTGTCGGAGGGGCGGTACTGAGGGAGCGCCGCACTGTCGGAGGGGCGGTACTGAGGGAGCGCCGCACTGTCGGAGGGGGAGTACATAAGAACATAAGAAGTAGGAGCTGGAGTCGGCCATACGACCCCTCGGGCCTGCTCCGCCATTCAATAGGATCATGGCTGATCCGAACCTAGACTCACGTCCACTTCCCTGCCCGCTCCCCATAACCCTTCATTCCCTTATCAGCTAGGAAACTGTCTATCTCCGTTTTAAATTTATTTAATGTCGCAGCTTCCACAGCTCTCTGAGGCAGCAAATTCCATAGATTTACTACCCTCTGAGTGAAGAAGTTTCTCCTCATCTCAGTTTTGAAACGGCAGCCCCTTATTCTAAGATTATGCCCCCTAGTTCTAGTCTCACCCATCAGTGGAAACATCCTCCCCGCCTCCACCCGATCAAGCCCCCTCACAATCTTCTATGTTTCGATAAGATCGCCTCTCATTCTTCTGTATTCCAATGAGTAGAGGCCCAACCTACTCAACCTTTCCTCATAAGTCAACCCCCTCATCTCCGGAATCAACCGAGTGAACCTTCTCTGAACTGCCTCGAGAGCAAGTATATCTTTTCTTAAATATGGAAACCAAAACTGTACGCAGTATTTCAGGTGTGGCCTCACCAGTACCCTGTATAGCTGAAGCAAGACTTCCCTGCTTTTATACTCCATCCCCCTTGCAATAAAAGCCAAGATTCCATTGGCCTTCCTGATCACCTGCTGTACCTGCATACTAACCTTCTGTGTTTCATGCACCAGGACCCCCAGATCCCTTTGGACTGTAGCACTTTGCAGTTTCTTTCCATTTAGATAATAACTTGCTCTTTGATTTTTTCTGCCAAAGTGCATAACCTCACACTTTCCAACATTATATTCCATCTGCCAAATTTCTGCCCACTCACTTAGCCTGTCTATGTCCTTTTGCAGGTTTTTTATGTCCTCCTCACTCACTGCTTTCCCTCCCATCTTTGTATCGTCTGCAAACTTGGATACGTTGCACTTGGTCCCCTCCTCCAAATCGTTAATATAGATTATAAAGAGTTGGGGTCCCAGCACTGACCCCTGTGGAACACCACTAGTTACTGATTGCCAACCCGAGAATGAACCATTTATCCCAACTCTCTGTTTTCTGTTAGATAGCCAATCTTCCACCCATGCCAGTATATTACCCCCAAGCCCGTGATTTTTTATCTTGTGCAGTAATCTTTTGTGTGGTACCTTGTCAAATGCCTTTTGGAATTCCAAATACACCACATCCACTGATTCCCCTTTATCCACCTTGTTTGTTACGTCCTCAAAGAATTCGAGCAAATTTGTCAAGCATGATTTCCCCTTCATAAAACCATGCTGACTCTGTCCGATTAAGTTATGCTTATCCAAATGTCCTGTTACTGCTTCCTTAATAATGGACTCCAACATTTTACCAACCACAGATGTTAGGCTAACTGGTCTATAGTTTCCAGCCTTTTGTCTATCTCCCTTTTTAAATAAGGGTGTTACATTAGCAGTTTTCCAATCTGCTGGGACCTTTCCTGAATCCAGGGCGTTTTGGAAAATTACCACCAATGCATCCGCAATCCCTACCGCAACTTCTCTCAAGACCCTAGGATGTAAGCCATCAGGTCCAGGGGATTTATCCACCTTAAGTCCCATTATCTTACCGAGTACCATCTCCTTAGTGATTTTAATCGTGTTTAGCTCCTCCCCCCCTGTAGCCCCTTGTTTGTCCAGTGTTGGGATATTTTTAGTGTCCTCTACTGTAAAGACTGATACAAAATATTTGTTCAGCGTATTTGCCATCTCCATGTTCCCCACTACTAATTTCCCGGTCTCGTCCTCTAAGGGACCAACATTCACTTTAGCCACCCTTTTTCTTTTTATATAACTGTAGAAACTCTTGCTATCTGTTTTTATATTTTTTGCTAGTTTACTTTCATAATCTATCTTCCCTTTCTTAATTAATCTTTTAGTTATTCTTTGCTGGTTTTTAAATGCTTCCCAATCTTCTATCCTCCCACTAGATTTGGCTACTTTAAAAGCCCTTGGGGGAAAAATTCAGTTGGTTGCGCCTCCCGTTAGCGCCTTAAGAGGGCGCTAATGGGGCGCAAAGCCGCTAGCGCCCGGGCGCAGCGATGTTTGCGCCGCTCGGGAACTTAACTAGACATTGTGCGGCGGTGCTAAACTTTACCGCTGCGACCACCTGCGCGCGCAGATTGTGACGTCATTCCATGGTGCAACGCCCTTGTGGCGCCCCGGAGCGGAAATTGAGTGGCGCCCCCTGCCTTACCGCCTGGCGCATCCAACGACCGGAAGACTGGAACGCTATCAATCGCTCTGGGGCTGGGGGGGGCGCTATTTAAAGGGAGCCTCTTCCTGTCTTTTTCTGTGGTTGACATTTTTGCACCACTCGTTCTGAGAGAGAGAGAGAGATTCGGAGAGAGAGAAAGATAGACTTCTGCATTGAGTCAACGCTTTGTGAGGTAGTTTTGCCTACTGATCCTAACTTCGCTGGTACTTTGGTTGCTGTCCTTCATAACTTTGCTTGCAAAGAGACTATGGGGGCTGCACTGAATGGGGGCGTCGTCCTGCTCCAGCTGAATCGGAGGACACAGAGACGCAGAGAGAGAGTGGCAATGATGGCCAGACGGAGGAGGGCCAACAGGCGTCTGTACAGGAGAGCTTACCCTCCCAGGGTATATCGTGAACAGCTCTCCTACATTCATTTGTCTGAGGAGCTGTGTTTGCGAAGGCTGCGATTCAGCAAGGAGGTGGTCACTGAGCTCTGCCACCTGCTGCAGCCAGATCTGCAGCCTCAACTGAGGTCCAGGACGTCTCTGTCGGTGGCAGTGAAGGTCACAGTGGCTCTCAACTTCTATGCTACTGGCTCATTTCAAGCTGCTGCTGGGGACCTCGCCAATATCTCCCAGTTCGCGGTGCATTGCTGCATCCGGCAGGTCACAAATGCCCTCTTTAAAAGGAGACGAGAGTTCATCTCTTTCCCCATGACCCCAGACAAGCAGCGTGACCGCGCTCTGGGCTTTGCGAGGATAGCGGGCTTCCCCATGGTGCAGGGCGCCATTGACTGCACGCATGTGGCTTTGCATGCTCCACATGAGAATGCCGAGGATTTCCGGAACAGAAAGGGGTTCCATTCCTTGAATGTTCAGTTGGTCTGTGACCACAGACAGCTGATACTCGCTGTCAATGCCCACTATCCTGGCAGCTGCCACGATGCTTTCATCCTGCGCCAGACTACTGTGGCAGAACTTTTCGAGGCACCGCATCAGCCAGTTGGTTGGCTTCTCGGGGACAAGGGGTATCCATTGAGCACCTGGCTGATGACACCGCTCCGTACGCCCAACACCCCTGCTGAGCTGCGGTACAACGAGAGCCATCAAGCTACCAGGAACATCATTGAGCGCACAATCGGCGTGCTGAAGCAATGGTTCCGCTGTCTCGACCATTCTGGAGGAGCCCTGCAGTACTCGCCTGAGCGAGTATCCAACTTCGTAGTTGTGTGCTGCATGTTGCATAACATGGCAATCGTCAGGACCCAGCCAATGCCACCAGGCCTTGGAGCACCACCAGAGGAGGAGGAGGAAGAGGAGGAAGAGGACGAGGAGGATGATCATCAGCAGCACCAAGGCGGGAGGGCGGCCCACAATGGTGAAACTGCAAGGGCCGTCCGTCAACGGCTGATAGCAAGCCGCTTCTAGGGCCCCTGCTGTGGAAATGGCTTCTGCCATTGCTAACAACATTAATGAACCCAGCACGCAACTCCTAAGCCGGCCAAGGCACCAATAATTCCAACCACCAACCATGTATATTTTGAATACAAAAACTTATTTATTTTACAAACTCTGTGTGTGTCATTTCCTCATGACAAACTCATAGAAATAAACACAAAAAAACAGTCATTAACATAACTGGTTCTCACAACCTGGAGATAATGTCCAAAACACTAGACAAAAGTTGGACCACGAACCTCGGCCTTTAATAAAAAAATGACCAGCATTTTGTCACACCTCCTACTTTTTGCCCTTCGAGGGTGATCTCCTTCCCTTGCGCACTTCCCCCCTTCTAACCCTACTGCTCCTCCGTAATGGGACCCCAGTGGCTGCAGCAAGGCTGGTGGAAGGCTGCTGATTGTCAGACCCTGACACTGCAGATGCCCCTGAAGGACGGCCTCGACCAGTTCTGGGCCTGGAGGGCCCGGCTGCAGACTGCACCAACTCTGCATGGGCGGCAGCAGTCTGTCCTACAGGCGGTGGCAAGTGCAGTGGAGAAGTGACAGTGTTGGCAGCAGGAATGCTGTCATCGTGAGAGAGGACAGCAACTCCCTGCTCGACCGACACACTGGCACTCCCAAGGGGCAGCACTTCAGCATCCGGAGCAATCTGCTGGAGCACAGATTGCTGGCCTGCTGCGGCGCGGTGAGAGCCCCGGGGACATGTGAACGAACCATCGAGGTTGGCAGCAGTCAGTGCTCGCGTGGCCTCAATCTGAGTCTGCATGAGAGCAGTCAGAGATGGGATCACGGCAGTCAGTGACTGAATTGCAGCACTAAGCTTTAGTGTGGCATCCGCCTGTGCTACAGCGAAGTGCTCCACACTCCTTGCCAGTGACTCAATGCATTCGGGCACCCTTCCCACTGCACCCATGAGCTCAGTGTGCATGCCCACCGCCTGGGTGTTCATTTCTGCGATCAGCCGCTCCTCCTCTGCGTCCATTGCAGTAGGAGTCGCTGGCATACTCTCCCTTTGGGGAGAAGGCCCCCGTTCTTCCCTACCCCCATGGCGTTGCTGCAGCCCGCTGGGTCCTGGAGCTTCACCCTCATCAGACCCTTCCCCCCTGCTCCCCTCCAGGGAAGGCGTGTTCCCAGTGTGGGCATGGGCTTCCTCGGGAGTGGGTGGCACTGATGCTCCGGCTTCCTCTTCCTCCTCGGCTGCAGCTTCACTCCCACTGGCAGCTTCAGGGCCCGTCTCCTCAGCTGGTGAATCACCATCTGAAAGCAGGGAGGTACAAGAGTGGCTTTAGCGTGAGGACAGGGTGGCAGTAAGGGAGGAATAAGTGCAGCGAGTTAGCAAGTTGGATTGAAAGTGTCAAAGGCTGGTGTTGTGAGGGACAAGTGGAAGGACAGAGGACAAAAAGGTGATGACCTTACCATTGCTGTCCAGAACGGGGTCGGCGTCTCCAGTGGCGACGGGACCGATCACCCGGCTTGCCACAATCCTGTGGATGCGCTCCTCAAGATCGCTGAGGGGTTGCAGCTGAGGCCGCCCTCCACCTGTCCGTTGCTGCTGTCTCCTATTATGCGCCAGCTTGGCCTGCAAGAAAAAGGACAGCATCTGAGTAAATATACAGCCATGGTCTTGCCTGATGTGCCTCCCATAGGTGAATAGCCCTTACTGTATGCAGCCATGGTCTTGCCTGATGTGCCTCCCATAGGTGAATAGCCCTTACTGTATGCAAAGTGTGGAATGTGTGTGTGTGTTTCATGAAAGGGCCATAGGTGTTGGATGAGTGTTGTGCATTGGGGTTTTAAGACCCTCTGGCCATAGAGTCAGGTTGAGATGGAGGGATGGAGAGGTATTGAGAAAAAGCCACTCACCCTGACGACCCGAGTGAGGTCGTTGAACTTTTTGCGGCATTGAACATGGGTCCTGGGCACCATGCTCCTGGAGGAGACGCTCTGAGCCACCTCCCTCCACACTCTTCTGTACTCGCGTGGCAAAGGCCTCCTGCCACTCTCAGGGAAGAGTATAGATCTTCTGCGCTCCACCGCGCCAACCAGAGCATCCAAGGCCCGCTCGGTGAAGCGCTGAGCTCGTTCTCTCACCCTCTCCATCCTTGGCAGCAAAATGGATTCACAGGTCTCTCCAGGCCGAGATTCAAGGCTGCAATGAGCAGGGTGTGGCTGGGGAGCAAGTTGGCCCCCCCGCTTTAAGAACTGGCCGGCGCCAGTGTGTCTGTGTTCCCTCGCTAACTGGCAGCACCTGCGCTGCGCTCGCGCGCTGAGTTAGCGCCTCACTGCTCGGCCTTTGCGCCTTAAGACAGGTGTGCAGCGCCTGATTTAGCGCTCCACTCACCTCCCGGGGCGGTAAAAGTGAAGTTTCCAGTCAGTGGTGATAATTAGCGCCAGGCGCTAATTTTTGCGTCCAGACGATATTTGCGCCCCAAATGGGGCGCGACCTAATTTTTCCCCCCTTGTTTTTAGTCGGATACTATCCTTTATTACTTTACTTAGCCACGGATGGCTGTCTTTTCTTTTACGCCCCATTTTCCTCAGTGGAATATAATTTTCTTGAAAGTTGTGAAATACCTCCTTGAATGTACACCACTGCTCCTGTACCGTCTTACTTTCCCAGTCCACTTTAGTCAACTCTGCTCTCATACCTTCATAGTCTCTTTTATTTAGGCTTAGTACGCTGGTTTGAGATCCAACTCTCTCACCCTCCAACTGAATTTGGAATTCAACCATGTTATGGTCACTCATTCCAAGGGGATCCTTTACTAGGACATTTTTTATTAATCCTGTCTCATTACACAGGATCAGATCTAAGATTGGCTGCCCCCTGGTTGGTTCAGTAACATACTGCTCAAGGAACCCATCCCTAATGCACTCTATGAACTCTTCCTCAAGGCTGCCCTGCCCAATTTGATTTGCCCAGTCAATATGAAAGTTAAAATCTCCCATGATTATAGCTGTTCCCTTATTACAAGCCCCAACGATTTCCTGATTAATACTCCGACCAATTGAGTTGCAACTGTTAGGAGACCTATAGACTACGCCCACTAGTGACTTTTTCCCCTTATTATTCCTTATCTCCACCCAAACTGTTTCACTTTCCTGGTCCTTTGACCCAATATCATTTCTCACAATTGCAGTGATTCCATCCTTTATTAACAAAGCCACCCCACCTCACTTTCCTTCCTGTCTGTCCTTCCTAATAGTCAAATACCCCTGGATGTTTAGTTCCCAGTCATGGTCACCTTGCAGCCATGTTTCTGTAATGGCCACCAGATCATACCCATGTGTAGTTATTTGTACCGTCAATTCGTCTATTTTGTTACGAATGCTGCGTGCATTCAGATAAAGAACTTTTAAATATGTTTTGTGACAATTTATTCCTGCTTTTACCCCCTTTACTACTTTACCTTTATCTTTATATATTCTGTCCCTTCCTGACACGCTCTAGTTTTTAATTACCCCACTGCTACTTTGCTCTATTGCCTTCTCCGCTGACATTTTTATTTTTTGCTCTCTTGAAACCTCCCCCCCCACTAATTAGTTTAAAGCCCTCTCTACAGCCCTAGTTATTCGATTCGCCAGGACTCTAGTCCCAGCACTGGCCAAGTGAAGTCCGTGAGGGAGCTGGATTAACATCAGTAGAGATACAGTCAGTAACACAGGGCGCTGGGAGGAGAGGGGTTACTGAGTGACAGTGTGAGGGAGCTGGATTAACATCAGTCGAGATACAGTCAGTAACACAGGGCGCAGGGGGAGAGGGGTTACTGAGTGACAGTGTGAGGTAGCTGGATTAACATCAGTAGAGATACAGTATCTCTACTGATGTTAATCCAGCTCCCTCACACTGTCACTCAGTAACCCCTCTCCCCCCAGTGCCTTGTGTTAGTGACTGTATCTCTGCTGATGTCAATCCAGCTCCCTCACACTGTCACTCAGTATCCCCTCTGCCCCAGCGCCCTGTGTTACTGACTGTATCTCTACTGATGTTAATCCAGCTCCCTCACACTGTCACTCAGTAACCCCTCTCCCCCTGCACCCTGTTTTACTGACTGTATCTCTACTGATGTTAATCCAGCTCCCTCACACTGTCACTCAGTAACCCCTCTCCCCCTGCGCCCTGTTTTACTGACTGTATCTCTACTGATGTTAATCCAGCTCCCTCACACTGTCACTCAGTAACCCCTCTCTCCCAGCGCCCTGTGTTACTGACTGTATCTCTACTGATGTTAATCCAGCTCCCTCACACTGTCACTCAGTAACCCCTCTCCCTCCAGCGCCCTGTGTTACTGACTGTATCTCTACTGATGTTAATCCAGCTCCCTCACAGTGACAGTGTGAGGGAGCTGGATTAACATCAGTAGAGATAGAGTCAGTAACACAGGGCGCTCGGGGAGAGGGGTTACTGAGTGACAGTGTGAGGGAGCTGGATTAACATCAGTGGAGATACAGTCAGTAAAACAGGGCTCTGGGGGGAGTGGTTACTGAGTGAGAGTGTGAGGGAGCTGGATTAACATCAGTAGAGATACAGTCAGTAACACAGGGCGCTGGGGGAGAGGGGTTACTGAGTGACAGTGTGAGGGAGCTAGATTAACATCAGTAGAGATACAATCAGTAACACAGGGCGCTGGGGGAGAGGGGTTACTGAGTGTCAGTGTGAGGGAGCTGGATTAACATCAGTAGAGATACAGTCAGTAACACAGGGCGCTGGGGGAGAGGGGCTACTGAGTGACAGTGTGAGGGAGCTGGATTAACATCAGTAGAGATACAGTCAGTAACACAGGGCGCTGGGGGAGAGGGGTTACTGAGTGTCAGTGTGAGGGAGCTGGATTAACATCAGGAGAGATACAGTCAGTGACACAGGGCGCTGGGGGAGAGGGGTTACTGAGTGACAGTGTGAGGGAGCTGGATTAGCATCAGTAGAGATACAGTCAGTAACACAGGGCGCTGGGGGAGAGGGGTTACTGAGTGACAGTGTGAGGGAGCTGGATTAACATCAGTAGAGATACAGTCAGTAACACAGGGCGCAGGGAGAGAGGGGTTACTGAGTGACAGTGTGAGGGAGCTGGATTAACATCAGTAGAGATACAGTCAGTAAAACAGGGCGCAGGGGGAGAGGGGTTACTGAGTGACAGTGTGAGGGAGCTGGATTAACATCAGTAGAGATACAGTCAGTAAAACAGGGTGCAGGGGGAGAGGGGTTACTGAGTGACAGTGTGTGGGAGCTGGATTAACATCAGTAGAGATACAGTCAGTAACACAGGGCGCTGGGGCAGAGGGGATACTGAGTGACAGTGTGAGGGAGCTGGATTGACATCAGCAGAGATACAGTCACTAACACAAGGCACTGGGGGGAGAGGGGTTACTGAGTGACAGTGTGAGGGAGGTATGTTTGCAAGGTGTAAAAAGTAGGCTGACTTATACTGTACATTCCTTGATTACAACAGTTCTACTTTCAATTTCCGTCTCTTAACTCTCGCTCAGTAATCCCTCTCCACCAGCACCCTGTGATACTGACTGTATCTCTACTGATATTAATCCAGCTCCTTCACACTATCACTCAGTAACACCTCTCCCCCAGCGCCCTGTGTCACTGACTGCATCTCTATTGATGTGTTAATCCAGCTCCCTCACACTGTCACTCAGTAACCCCTCTCCCCCAGTGCCCTGTTTTACTGACTGCATCTCTATTGATGTGTTAATCCAGCTCCCTCACACTGTCACTCAGTAACCCCTCTCCCCCAGTGCCCTGTGTTACTGACTGTATCTCTACTGATGTTAATCCAGCTCCCTCACACTGTCACTCAGTAACCCCTCTCTCCCTGCGCCCTGTGTTACTGACTGTATCTCTACTGATGTTAATCCAGCTCCCTCACACTGTCACTCAGTAACCCCTCTCCCTCCAGCGCCCTGTGTTACTGACTGTATCTCTACTGATGTTAATCCAGCTCCCTCACAGTGACAGTGTGAGGGAGCTGGATTAACATCAGTAGAGATACAGTCAGTAACACAGGGCGCTGGTGGAGAGGGATTACTGAGTGACAGTGTGAGGGAGCTGGATTAACATCAGCAGAGATAGAGTCAGTAACACAGGGCGCTGGTGGAGAGGGATTACTGAGTGACAGTGTGAGGGAGCTGGATTAACATCAGTAGAGATACAGTCAGTAACACAGGGCGCTAGGGGAGAGGGGTTACTGAGTGACAGTATGAGGGAGCTGGATTAACATCAGTAGAGATACAGTCAGTAACACAGGGCGCTGGGGGAGAGAGGTTACTGAGTGACAGTGTGAGGGAGCTGGATTAACATCAGTAGAGATACAGTCAGTAAAACAGGGCGCTTGGGGAGAGGGGTTACTGAGTGACAGTGTGAGGGAGCTGGATTAACATCAGTCGAGATACAGTCAGTAACACAGGGCACTGGGGGAGAGGGGTTACTGAGTGACAGTGTGAGGGAGCTGGATTAACATCAGTAGAGATACAGTCAGTAACACAGGGCACTGGGGGAGAGGGGTTACTGAGTGACAGTGTGAGGGAGCTGGATTAACACATCAATAGAGATACAGTCAGTAACACAGGGCGCTGGGGGAGAGGGGTTACTGAGTGACAGTGTGAGGGAGCTGGATTAACATCAATAGAGATACAGTCAGTGACACAGGGCGCTGGGGGAGAGGTGTTACTGAGTGATAGTGTGAGGGAGCTGGATTAACATCAGTAGAGATACAGTCAGTGACACAGGGCGCTGGGGGAGAGGTGTTACTGAGTGATAGTGTGAGGGAGCTGGATTAATATCAGTAGAGATACAGTCAGTATCACAGGGCGCTGGTGGGAGAGGGGTTACTGAGTGACAGTGTGAGGGAGCTAGATTAACATCAGTAGAGATACAGTCAGTAACACAGGACGCTGGGGGAGAGGGGTTACTGAGTGACAGTGTGAGGGAGCTGGATTAACATCAGTAGAGATACAGTCAGTAACACAGGGTGCTCGGGGAGAGGGGTTACTGAGTGACAGTATGAGGGAGCTGGATTAACATCAGTAGAGATACAGTCAGTAACACAGGGCGCTGGGGGAGAGAGGTTACTGAGTGACAGTGTGAGGGAGCTGGATTAACATCAGTCGAGATACAGTCAGTAACACAGGGCACTGGGGGAGAGGGGTTACTGAGTGACAGTGTGAGGGAGCTGGATTAACATCAGTAGGGATACAGTCAGTAACACAGGGCGCTGGGGGAGAGGGGTTACTGAGTGACAGTGTGAGGGAGCTGGATTAACATCAGTAGAGATACAGTCAGTAACACAGGGCGCTGGGGGAGAGGGGTTACTGAGTGACAGTGTGAGGGAGCTGGATTAACATCAGTAGAGATACAGTCAGTAACACAGGGCGCTGGTGGAGAGGGATTACTGAGTGACAGTGTGAGGGAGCTGGATTAACATCAGCAGAGATAGAGTCAGTAACACAGGGCGCTGGTGGAGAGGGATTACTGAGTGACAGTGTGAGGGAGCTGGATTAACATCAGTAGAGATACAGACAGTAACACAGGGCGCTGGGGGAGAGGGGTTACTGAGTGACAGTGTGAGGGAGCTGGATTAACATCAATAGAGATACAGTCAGTAACACAGGACGCTGGGGGGAGGAGTTACTGAGCGAGAGTTAAGAGACGGAAATTGAAAGTGGAACTGTTGTAATCAAGGAATGTACAGTATAAGTCAGCCTACTTTTTACACCTTGCAAACATACCTTCCTCCCGGTCTTTTCTTTTCACAGTTGCACTTTCAGTTTTCCGTTCCT
Source organism: Squalus acanthias (assembly GCA_030390025.1). Lineage (NCBI taxonomy): Eukaryota > Metazoa > Chordata > Chondrichthyes > Squaliformes > Squalidae > Squalus > Squalus acanthias. Next base: position 22,761 of record JASTWF010000491.1, on the reverse strand, counting down.
GCCCGCTCCCTCTCTCCGCCCCCTCCTTCCCTCTCCAAGTCTGACACTGTTTACACCTCCCTGGCCGACTCGAGAATCACTTTCCATACACCTGGGTCTCGGGAATTCCGGATTTCCGATTGTCACTGGGAATTCTCCTGCGAGCCCGGGTATATAAGCAGGAGGATGGAGTGGAGTCAGAAACAGAGCGGAGCAGGAGCAGAATTCCCTGGGGATTACAGGTAAGGAAGGCGGACTGAGCATCCCTCGCAGGGAGAGGTG
>JASTWF010000491.1:0-17500 GCA_030390025.1 Squalus acanthias | reverse complement strand
GTATTTGAAACGATTGTTATATGTGACGCGGTCAACTTTAAAAAGTATTTACGAATTTCCCTTCGATATTTAAGCGTTAAGTCGCTAATGCTCCCTCAGTACTGCCCCTCCGACAGTGCGGCGCTCCCTCAGTACTGCCCCTCCGACAGTGCGGCGCTCCCTCAGTACCGCCCCTCCGACAGTGCGGAGCTCCCTCAGTACCGCCCCTCCGACAGTGCGGCGCTCCCTCAGTACCGCCCCTCCGACAGTGCGGCGCTCCCTCAGTACCGCCCCTCCGACAGTGCGGCGCTCCCTCAGTACCGCCCCTCCGACAGTGCGGAGCTCCCTCAGTACCGCCCCTCCGACAGTGCGGCGCTCCCTCAGTACCACCCCTCCGACAGTGCGGCGCTCCCTCAGTACCACCCCTCCGACAGTGCGGCGCTCCCTCAGCACTGCCCTGGAATGTCAGCCTAGATTTTGTGCTCAAGTCTCTGGAGTGGGACTTGAACCCACAACCTTCTGACTCGGAAGGTGAGGCGTGCTGCCCACTGAACCACGGCTGACACAGGCTGTGTACTAACTGACGTGTGATAGAGTTAAACTAACAAGAGAATTATTGCATTATCTTCCATTTATTTCTGACACATGAAAGACGTCACTTAAGTTATTTTTCACATTAAGCTGGTAACTATTTAATATTATAGATTTAAGTTATGAAAATGTTTTAAAATGCGATCTTATTTTTATACCAAGGTCACATGTGTTCTTATGACGTTACTTACTGTGTTAATATTTATATTTTCGAATAAATTTCTGAATGAATTAAGTTGCCCGCGTTTCTCTTCCTGTTGAAAACTTACATTGTGCTGATTGCCTTTCGAGCAGTTGCTCTCCGAAGGTAATTTTAACGGTTTCTGTTAATTAAACTCGTTAAACATTCCGTTGCATCACTTTCAGACGCAAACGGGCACCGGGCAGAGTTGACGGTCTCGTGGGAAGACCCCGCATCTTTAAATGGGACCTGATCCCGTTTCAAAAACGCCTCTCAGCAATTGACAATAGGGTGATTGTTTTTGCGGTGCGCACAGCAAGATCCCACAAACAGCGGCGGGAGAAATAACCTGTTTTAAGGCGTATGGCTGCGGGAAGAATCTTGTCCCTCCCACCCGACAGGGCAGACAGGGAGCCGTGGGAATAACGTCACATCCCGAAAGACGGCACCTCCGACAGTGCGGCGCTCCCTCGGTACCGCCCCTCCGACAGTGCGGCGCTCCCTCAGTACCGCCCCTCCGACAGTGCGGCCCTCCCTCAGTACCGCCCCTCCGACAGTGCGGCGCTCCCTCGGTACCGCCCCTCCGACAGTGCGGCGCTCCCTCGGTACCGCCCCTCCGACAGTGCGGCGCTCCCTCGGTACCGCCCCTCCGACAGTGCGGCGCTCCCTCGGTACCGCCCCTCCGACAGTGCGGCGCTCCCTCGGTACCGCCCCTCCGACAGTGCGGCGCTCCCTCGGTACCGCCCCTCCGACAGTGCGGCGCTCCCTCGGTACCGCCCCTCCGACAGTGCGGCGCTCCCTCGGTACCGCCCCTCCGACAGTGCGGCGCTCCCTCGGTACCGCCCCTCCGACAGTGCGGCGCTCCCTCGGTACCGCCCCTCCGACAGTGCGGCGCTCCCTCGGTACCGCCCCTCCGACAGTGCGGCGCTCCCTCGGTACCGCCCCTCCGACAGTGCGGCTCTCCCTCGGTACCGCCCCTCCGACAGTGCGGCGCTCCCTCAGTACCGCCCCTCCGACAGTGCGGCGCTCCCTCAGTACCGCCCCTCCGACAGTGCGGCGCTCCCTCAGTACTGGGGAGTGTCGGGCCTGGATTATGGTGCTCGAGTCTCTGTAGTGGGGGCTCGAACCCACAACCTTCTGACTCAGAGGGAGACCGACTTAATATGGTGTATTGATCCCGTCAATGTTTTGTAGATCTCTTCTCCATTGACGAAAACATGGAATTGCTCAGATTGGACATTGAGGGTCAGATACAAAACACGGAATGGATCAGCCTGGGGATCGAGGGCCAGATACAAAACATGGACTGGATCAGACTGGACATTGAGGGCCAGATACAAAACACAGAATGGATCTGACTGGACATTGAGGGCCAGATACAAAACACAGAATGGATCTGACTGGACATTGAGGGCCAGATACAAAACACAGATTGGATCAGACTGGACATTGAGGGCCAGATACAAAACATGGAACGGATCGGAGTGGGCATTGAGGGTCAGATACAAAACACAGAATGGATCTGACTGGACATTGAGGGCCAGATACAATACACAGATTGGATCAGACTGGACATTGAGGGCCAGATACAAAACATGGAACGGATCGGAGTGGGCATTGAGGATCTGATACAAAACACAGAATGGATCAGACTGGATATTGAGGGTCTGATACAAAACATGGAATGGATTAGAGTGGGCATTGAGGGTCTGATACAAAACACGGAATTGCTCAGATTGGACATTGAGGGTCAGGGAGAAATCATGGAATGGATCAGACTGGACATTGAGGGTCAGATACAAAACATGGAACGGATCGGACTAGACATTGAGGGCCAGATACAAACCACGGAATGGATCAGACTGGACATTGAGGGCCAGATACAAAACATGGAACGGATCGGAGTGGGCATTGAGGGTCAGATACAAAACATGGAAAGGATCGGACTGGACATTGAGGGTCAGATACAAAACATGGAAAGGATCGGAGTGGGCATTGAGGGTCAGATACAAAACATGGAAAGGATCGGAGTGGGCCTTGAGGGTCAGATACAAAACATGGAAAGGATCGGACTGGACATTGAGGGTCAGATACAAAACATGGAATGGATCTGAGCGAGCATTGAGGTTCAGATACAAAACATGGAATGGATCGGAGTGAGCACTGAGGGTCTGATGCAAAACACGAATGGATCGGAGTGGTGTCGGCGATGGAACGGGGCCGTGGGTGAGCTTTATCCCTGCGGGAAGGAAGCAGAAATAGGCGAGCGATGCCATCAGACTGGATATAAGCTGTTGCTCTTTTATTGCATCTGTAATAACACACACATTAGCTCAGTAGACACAGGTGCGGCTCTTCTTGGTGTTGGATCCTCGGATCAGGTGCGACATGGACCAGTACAGGCTGTCGTTGATGGTGCAGGGCGAGGTCTCCAGGTGAACCATCTCGAAGCTCAGATCCCACAGCGACTTGGCCGTGCACTCGTCCTGGGCGTAGTAGGCGACCTCTGACACCGTGCAGTCACTGCGAATCAGCAAGAGCGAGACGGGGGGGTTCAAAGGTCGGCGGGGAAAGCGGCCTTGAAAATTAGGACGACCGTTTCGATCGGGGTCGACGTAGCGAGGAGGGTTCCGCTTGTGTGGGGGTGGAGGGGGAGAGACCAATACTAGGGACTCATCAATATAAGATAGCCACAAATAAATCCAATAGATCGGCAGAGAGAGAGAGAGCCAGAGAGAGAGAGAGACAGAGAGAGAGAGACAGAGAGAGAGAGAGAGACAGAGAGAGAGACAGACAGAGAGAGAGAGAGATAGAGACAGAGAGAGACAGAGAGAGGAGAGAGAGAGAGACAGGGAAAGAGAGAGACAGACAGAAAGAGAAAGAGACAGAGAGAGACAGAGAGAGAAGGAGAGACAAAGGAGAGAGAGAGACACACAGAGAGACAGAAAGAGAGACAGAGACAGAGAGAGAGAGAGAGAGACAGAGAGAGAGAGACAGAGAGAGAGAGAGACAGAGACAGAGAGAGAGAGTCAGAGAGAGAGAGAGAGAGAGAGAGAGAGAGACAGAGAGAGAGAGAGAGAGAGAGAGAGAGACAGAGAGAGTCAGAGAGTTGGGAGGAGGACGGGCCGTCAGGCGGGTGGGGTGGTGTGGTGTGGTGATCCTCTGCCCGGAGGGTGTGAGAGTGCGTGGGGCGGGTGTGATTGGAGCAGGGCGTGTCCTCACCTGAAGTACTGCCCGGTGACGGTCTCCAGCTCCGGGGCCACGGCGCAGTGAATGGTGGTCTGGGCCCCCTGCTTGGCTGTCTTCAGGCAGAAGTAAAAGGGAGCCACGAGTAACCGCACCCAGAAGGGCTGGTGGGACATCATGCAGCGGGTCATCTCGGTCCACAGAATGCCAGGGTGCACCGCGTTAACCGTCACCCCCGTCCCTGGGGGTACAAGCGACACAGTGACTGCTCAACCGAGGGGGGCACCACCCACCGACACCCATCCCCTGCGTTCAACAGTCTCCCAACCCAACTACACAGGTACAGCACGGGTAAGATACAGAGTAAAGCTCCCTCTACACTGTCCCATCAAACACTCCCAGGGCAGGTACAGCACGGGTTAGATACAGAGGAAAGCTCCCTCTACACTGTCCCCATCAAACACTCCCAGGGCAGGTACAGCCCGGGTTAGATACAGAGTAAAGCTCCCTCTACACTGACCCATCAAACACTCCCAGGGCTGGTACAGCACCGGTTAGATACAGAGTAAAGCTCTCTCTACACTGTCCCATCAAACAATCCCAGGTCAGGTACAGCACAGGGTTAGATACAGAGTAAAGCTCCCTCTACACTGTCCCCATCAAACACTCCCAGGGCAGGTACAGCACGGGTTAGATACAGAGTAAAGCTCCCTCTACACTGTCCCATCAAACACTCCCAGGGCAGGTACAGCACGGGGTTAGATACAGAGTAAAGCTCCCTCTACACTGTCCCAGAACTCTTGCCGACATCTCAACCCAGATTCGGGTCAAGGGTCGGCCTCGGCAGCTAGGCCTGAAAGCCTGAGATCGGAGCCGGTGAGGCCTTGGGCAGGGCTTTGAACTCCCAGCGAGGCCGGAATAGAGCTGGCGTCGGTCGCAAGCCCCGAATAATATAACCTGCAGCTCCCGGCGTTTGGAGCTATCGGGCTTTTTTTCCCCCCCTGAAAAAACAGGGCCCCGGGTTGAACGGCCGCCATGTTTGTAAAGTAAAGCGGGCGGGGTTTGCGCGCCACCAGCATGATTGAGCACGGAGCAGCGCGCGCAGCCGCGGCCAGCTTTGTAAAGGCACAACGAGTGGGCGGGGCTTCAGGTTCCCAGTGGACCGGGAGAGCCAATCAGGGGCTGGATGATTTTACTCTGAGCCAACCCCCCTGGGAGATGGTTGCCAACGGCGACGGTAGATGGTCGGCCTCAGAGGCATGGACCATGTGCAACAGGCACCTCAAAGCACTGGAGAGGTGGCACCAACGCTGCCGCGCTCAATCAGCTCCGATGGACGGGTCGCATTGTCCGCACGCCCGATACGAGACTCCCAAAAAAGCAAGCGCTATACTCGGAGCCCCGACACGGCGAGAGAGCCCCAGGTGGGCAGAGGAAACGCTTCAAGGACCCACCCTCAACGCCTCCTTGGAAAAAGTGCAACGTCCCATAAGAACATAAGAAGTAGGAGCAGGAGTCGGCCATACGACCCCTCGGGCCTGCTCCGCCATTCAATAGGATCATGGCTGATCCGAACCTAGACTCACGTCCACTTCCCTGCCCGCTCCCCATAACCCTTCATTCCCTTATCAGCTAGGAAACTGTCTATCTCCGTTTTAAATTTATTTAATGTCGCAGCTTCCACAGCTCTCTGAGGCAGCAAATTCCATAGATTTACTCCCCTCTGAGTGAAGAAGTTTCTCCTCATCTCAGTTTTGAAACGGCAGCCCCTTATTCTAAGATTATGCCCCCTAGTTCTAGTCTCACCCATCAGTGGAAACATCCTCCCCGCCTCCACCCGATCAAGCCCCCTCACAATCTTATATGTTTCGATAAGATCGCCTCTCATTCTTCTGTATTCCAATGAGTAGAGGCCCAACCTACTCAACCTTTCCTCATAAGTCAACCCCCTCATCTCCGGAATCAACCGAGTGAACCTTCTCTGAACTGCCTCGAGAGCAAGTATAACTTTTCTTAAATATGGAAACCAAAACTGTACGCAGTACTCCAGGTGTGGCCTCACCAGTACCCTGTATAGCTGAAGCAAGACTTCCCTGCTTTTATACTCCATCCCCCTTGCAATAAAAGCCAAGATTCCATTGGCCTTCCTGATCACCTGCTGTACCTGCATACTAACCTTCTGTGTTTCATGCACCAGGACCCCCAGATCCCTTTGTACTGCAGCACTTTGCAGTTTCTTTCCATTTAGATAATAACTTGCTCTTTGATTTTTTCTGCCAAAGTGCATAACCTCACACTTTCCAACATTTCCAACGTCCCCCCCGCCGACGTCTGGGAATCCCTGGCCCAAGACCGCACAAAAAGCGGAGGAGAAGCATCCGGGAAGGCGCCGAAACACCTCGAGTCTCTTCGCCGGAAGCCAAGCGCAAACAGCGGACGTCAACCCAAGCACCCCACCCCACCCGCCCCCTTCAACCACCGTCTGCCCCACCCTCTGACAGAGACTGTAAGTCCCGCATTGGACTCATCAGTCACCCGAGAACTCATTCTTAATGTGGAAGCAAGTCATCCTCGGTTCCGAGGGACTGCCTAAGAAGAGAGAAGAAGAAGAGATGGTTGCCCCCCCCCCCCCACCGCCCCCAGTACCTTGCAGCCTCTGTGCCAGCTCTCGCGTGAAGAGGATGTTGGCCAACTTGCTCTGGCAGTAGGCCACCAGCGGGTCGTAGCACTCCTTCATGTTGATGTCGTTGAAGCGGATTTTACCTGCGGAGGTGGTAAAGACGGAAGGCTTGTGTGTTAGCTGTGGATGGAAGGAGGGAATGGAGTGTGGGAGGGAAAGGAAGCCTCTCCCGACCTCCGGACATCCCAAAGCGCTTCGCAGAAAATGAATTGCTCGTCGCCGTTGTAATACGGGAAACGTGGTGGCCATTCTGCGCACAGCAAGATCCCACGCACAGCAATGTGATAATGACCAGATCATCTGTTTTTTAGTGATGTTGGTTGAGGGATAAATATTGGTCCCAGGACACCGGGGAGAACTCCCCCCTGCTCTTCTTCCAATAGTGGCCCTGGGATCTTTTACATCCACCTGAGAGGGCAGACGGGGGCCTCGGGTTTAACGTCTCATTCCGAAAGACGGCACCTCCAACAGGGCGGCGCTCCCTCAGTACCGCCCCTCCAACTGTGCGGCGCTCCCTCAATACCGCCCCTCCGACTGTGCGGCGCTCCCTCAGTACCGCCCCTCCGACAGTGCGGCGCTCCCTCACTACCGCCCCTTCAACAGTGCGGCGCTCCCTCAGTACCGCCCCTCCGACAGTGCGGCGCTCCTTCAGTACTGCCCCTCCGACAGTGCGGGGCTCCCTCAGTACCGCCCCTCCGACAGTGCGGCGCTCCTTCAGTACCGCTCCTCCGACAGTGCGGCGCTCCCTCAGTACCGCTCCTCCGACAGTGCGGCGCTCCCTCAGTACCGCTCCTCCGACAGTGCGGCGCTCCCTCAGTACCGCCCCTCCGACAGTGCGGCGCTCCTTCAGTACTGCCCCTCCGACAGTGCGGCGCTCCCTCAGTACCGCCCCTCCGACAGTGCGGCGCTCCCTCAGTACCGCCCCTCCGACAGTGCGGCGCTCCCTCAGTACCGCCCCTCCGACAGTGCGGCGCTCCCTCAGTACCGCCCCTCCGACAGTGCGGCGCTCCCTCAGTACTGCTCCTCCGACAGTGCGGCGCTCCCTCAGTACCGCCCCTCCGACAGTGCGGCGCTCCCTCAGTACTGCTCCTCCGACAGTGCGGCGCTCCCTCAGTACCGCCCCTCCGACAGTGCGGCGCTCCCTCAGTACTGCCCCTCCGACAGTGTGGCGCTCCCTCAGTACCGCCCCTCCGACAGTGCGGCGCTCCCTCAGTACTGCCCCTCCGACAGTGCGGCGCTCCCTCAGTACCGCCCCTCCGACAGTGCAGCGCTCCCTCAGTACTGCTCCTCCGACAGTGCGGCGCTCCCTCAGTACCGCCCCTCCGACAGTGCGGCGCTCCCTCAGTACTGCCCCTCCGACAGTGCGGCGCTCCCTCAGTACCGCCCCTCCGACAGTGCGGCGCTCCCTCAGTACTGCCCCTCCGACAGTGCGGCGCTCCCTCAGTACTGCCGCCTCCGACAGTGCGGCGCTCCCTCAGTACTGGCACTGGGGGAATGTCGAGCCTGGATTACGGGGCTCGAGTCTCTGGAGTGGGGGGCTCGAACCCACGACCTGCTGACTCAGAGGGGAGAGAGTGAGACCCGTTGAGCCACGGCTGGTCACGGGAGAGGATTCGATGTTGAAGGACCCTTTATGGAGTAGCCCTCCCGGCCTCACTGCGTCCCAGTCTGTTGCCCGATTACTTTGCTCTTGCTGTCATGCCATCGTTCCCTGTATTCCACCGTGCCCTCTGCCTCTCCCGAGGGCGCGTTCTCTCGCTTGTGTCCGGCTTCCATGGATCATCCCAGGTAGGCCATTGTTTCACTGACCAGCCTGAGTAAGCCTTTCTATCTAGGCCAAGGGAGCCTGAGTAAGCCTTTCCTTCTAGGCCAAGGGAGCCTGAGTAAGCCTTTCCCTCCAGGCCGAGTGAGCCTGAGTAAGCCTTTCTATCTAGGCCAAGGGAGCCTGAGTAAGCCTTTCCTTCTAGGCCAAGGGAGCCTGAGTAAGCCTTTCCTTCTAGGCCAAGGGAGCCTGAGTAAGCCTTTCCTTCTAGGCCAAGGGAGCCTGAGTAAGCCTTTCCTTCTAGGCCGAGTGAGCCTGAGTAAGCCTTTCCTTCTAGGCCAAGGGAGCCTGAGTAAGCCTTTCCTTCTAGGCCGAGTGAGCCTGAGTAAGCCTTTCCTTCTAGGCCGAGTGAGCCTGAGTAAGCCTTTCCTTCTAGGCTGAGTGAGCCTGAGTAAGCCTTTCCTTCTAGGCCAAAGGGTGCCTGAGTAAGCCTTTCCTTCTAGGCCAAAGGGTGCCTGAGTAAGCCTTTCCTTCTTGGCCGAGGGAGCCTGGGAAGGCCTCAACTGTTAGTGACCAGGAACAAGGAGGCCTGGCTAATTACTTCCTGCCCCCCTCCTCCCTCCGCCCCCCCAACACTCTCTCTCTCTCGCTAGTGCTCAGGGGCTGACCCCAGCTCTCTCCCCCCCGCAGCCCCCCGGCGGATCAGAGACGGGAACCCGCGCGGGGTGCGGCTGGACTCACCGATCCTATGGGCCCGGCTCGAGACGTTGATGATGCGGCTGGGTGCGTTGCTCTTGAGCTGCTCCAGGAGCAGGACGGTCAGCAGGAAGTGGCCAAAGTGGTTGACGCCGATCTGCATCTCGAAGCCGTCCTCGGTCACCTGCCTCGGTCCAATGGGAGCCCCTGAAGGAGGAGAAGAGAGAGGGGCGGGGTCGGGGGTGAAAGGGTGGGAAGGGGGCAAAGACTTAACCCTTGACACACGAAGAAACCAAAACATGGGGCCACCTAATTCATTTATCGTAACAAGGAAGAACTCGTATCACTCCGGCGCCTTTCCCCACCTCAGGACGTCCCGAAGCTCTTCACAGCCAATGAAGCACTTTTTGAAGCGTGGTCACTGTTGTAATGTAGGAAACGCGGCAGCCAATTTGCGCACAGCAAGCTCCCACAAACAGCAATGTGATAATGACCAGATCATCTGTTTTTTTTTAGTGATGTTGGTTGAGGGATAAATATTGGCCCCAGGACACCGGGGAGAACTCCCCCCCTGCTCTTCTTCCAATAGTGGGCCGTGGGATCTTTTACGTTCTCCTGAGGGAGCAGACGAGGGCCTCGGGTTTAACGTCTCATCCGAAAGTGGGCACCTCCGACAGTGCGGCGCTCCCTCAGCAATGCCCCTCCGACAGTGCGGCGCTCCCTCAGTACCGCCCCTCCGATAGTGCGGCGCTCCCTCAGTACCGCCCCTCCGACAGTGCGGCGCTCCCTCAGTACCGCCCCTCCGACAGTGCGGCGCTCCCTCAGTACCGCCCCTCCGACAGTGCGGCGCTCCCTCAGTACTGCCCCTCCGACAGTGCGGCGCTCCCTCAGTACCGCCCCTCCGACAGTACGGCGCTCCCTCAGTACTGCCCCTCCGACAGTACGGTGCTCCCTCAGTACTGCCCCTCCGACAGTGCGGCGCTCCCTCAGTGCGGCCCCTCCGACCGTTCCCTCATCCCCAACACCAAACCCTTACTCCAAACCGTTGCCCCCGCCCCCCCAACACCATAGGAACAGGAGGAGGCCATTCAGTCCCTTGAGCCTGTTACATTAGGAACAGGAGGAGGCCGTTCAGCCCCTCGAGCCTGTTACATTAGGAACAGGAGGAGGCCGTTCAGCCCCTCGAGCCTGTTACATTAGGAACAGGAGGAGGCCGTTCAGCCCCTCGAGCCTGTTACATTAGGAACAGGAGGAGGCCATTCAGCCCCTCGAGCCTGTTACATTAGGAACAGGAGGAGGCCGTTCAGCCCCTCGAGCCTGTTACATTAGGAACAGGAGGAGGCCATTCAGCCCCTCGAGCCTGTTACATTAGGAACAGGAGGAGGCCGTTCAGCCTCCTCGAGCCTGTTACATTAGGAACAGGAGGAGGCCATTCAGCCCCTCGTGCCTGTTACATTAGGAACAGGAGGAGGTCATTCAGCCCCCTCGAGCCTGTTACATTAGGAACAGGAGGAGGCCATTCAGCCCCTCGTGCCTGTTACATTAGGAACAGGAGGAGGCCGTTCAGCCTCCTCGAGCCTGTTACATTAGGAACAGGAGGAGGCCATTCAGCCCCTCGAGCCTGTTAGATTAGGAACAGGAGGAGGCCATTCAGCCCCTCGAGCCTGTTACATCAGGGACAGGAGGAGGCCATTCAGCCTCCTCGAGCCTGTTACATTAGGAACAGGAGGAGGCCATTCAGCCCCTCGAGCCTGTTACATTAGGAACAGGAGGAGGCCATTCAGCCCCTCGAGCCTGTTACATTAGGAACAGGAGGAGGCCATTCAGCCCCTCGAGCCTGTTAGATTAGGAACAGGAGGAGGCCGTTCAGCCTCCTCGAGCCTGTTACATTAGGAACAGGAGGAGGCCATTCAGCCCCTCGAGCCTGTTAGATTAGGAACAGGAGGAGGCCATTCAGCCCCTCGAGCCTGTTACATTAGGGACAGGAGGAGGCCGTTCAGCCTCCTCGAGCCTGTTACATTAGGAACAGGAGGAGGCCATTCAGCCCCTCGAGCCTGTTACATTAGGGACAGGAGGAGGCCGTTCAGCCTCCTCGAGCCTGTTACATTAGGAACAGGAGGAGGCCGTTCAGCCCCTCGAGCCTGTTACATTAGGAACAGGAGGAGGCCGTTCAGCCCCTCGAGCCTGTTCCACCATTCAATGCGATCAAGGCTGATCTGTGATCTAACTCCATCTCCCTGCCTTTGCCCCGTATCCCTTAATACCTTTGTTTAACAAAGATCCATCAATCTCAGATTTAATATTAACAATTGACCCCCAGCATCAATTGCCGTTTGCGGAAGAGAGTTCCAAACTTCTACCACCCTTTGTGTGTCGAAGTGTTTCCTAACTTCACTCCTGAAAGGTCTGGCTCTAATTTTTAGACTCTGCCCCCTAGTCCTAGACTCCCCAACCAGCGGAAATAGTTTCTCTCTCTCTACCCCATCACTTCCCCTTAATATCCTGAAAACTTCGATCAGATCGCCCCTTAACCTTCTAAATTCCAGGGAACACAACCCTAGTTTGTGTAATCTCTCCTCGTAACTTAACCCCTTGGAGTCCGGGTATCATTCTGGTAAACCTGCGCTGCACTCGCTCCAAGGCCAATATATCCTTCCTAAGGTGTGGTGCCCAGAACTGCTCACAGTGCTCCAGGTGTGGTCTAACCAGGGCTTTGTGTAGCTGCAGCATAACTTCTACCCACTTAAACCCAGCCAAACACCAAAGCCTTCCCACTACCCCCAACACCAGCCCCCTCCCTCCCGCCCTGTCCCACAGCCCTCACCTGCGTTATTGATGAGGATGTCAATTCGCACCTCACTCTCGGCGATCTCCTTGGCGAAGCAGTGAATGGAGTCCAGGCAGGCCAGGTCCAGCTTGTACACCACGATGTTGTCATTGCACATGGACGCCCTCAGCTGCTCCGCCACCGGCTCGCTCTTCTCCAGGTCCCGGCACGCCATGATCACCCGGGCACCTGTTGGCACAACCCCCGGCAGCGGGGGGCGGGGGAGGGGTCTCTGTCAGTGGCGGTGGGTGGGCGAGGGAGGGCGAGGGTGAGGGAGAGGGTGGGAGAGCGTGAGGGAGAGGGTGAGGGAGAGGGTGGGTGAGAGGGTGAGCGAGGGAGGGCGAGGGTGAGGGAGAGGGTGGGAGAGCGTGAGGGAGAGGGTGAGGGAGAGGGTGGGTGAGAGGGTGAGCGAGGGAGGGCGAGGGTGAGGGAGAGGGTGGGAGAGGATGAGGGAGAGGGTGGGTGAGAGGATAGATGAGGGAGAGGACAGCGGAGGGTGCGGGTTGGAGAGGGTGAGGGAGAGGGTGGGTGAGAGTGGGTGAGGGAGAGGAAAGCTGAGGGTGCGGGAAGGTGAGGGAGAGGGTGGTGGGGAGAGGGTGAGGGAGAGGGTGGATGAGGGAGACGGTTAAGAAGAGGGTGAGGGAGAGGGTGGGTGAGGGAGAGGAAAGCCGAGGGTGCGGGTTGGAGAGGGAGAGGGTGAGGGTGAGGGTGGGTGACGGAGAGGGTGGGAGAGGGTGAGGGTGGGTGAGAGTGGGTGAGAGGGTGGGAGAGGGAAGCTCTCTGTCTGAGGGGGACGGTCGATGCGACGCACCGTCTGTCTGAGGTTGACGGTCAATGCGACGCACCGTCTGTCTGAGGGGGACGGTCAATGCGACGCACCGTCTGTCTGAGGGGGACGGTCGATGGGACGCACCGTCTGTCTGAGGGGACCGGTCGATGGGACGCACCGTCTGTCTGAGGGGGACGGTCGATGGGACGCACCGTCTGAGGGGGACTGTCGATGGGACGCACCGTCTGTCTGAGGGGGACTGTCGATGGGACGCACCGTTTGAGGGGGACAGTCGATGGGACGCACCGTCTGTCTGAGGGGGACTGTCGATGGGACGCACCGTCTGAGGGGGACAGTCGATGGGACGCACCGTCTGAGGGGGACAGTCGATGGGACGCACCGTCTGTCTGAGGGGGACTGTCGATGGGATGCACCGTCTGAGGGGGACAATCGATGGGACGCACCGTCTGTCTGAGGGGGACTGTCGATGGGACGCTCTGTCTGAGGGGGACAGTCGATGGGACGCACCGTCTGTCTGAGGGGGACGGTCGATGGGACGCACTGTCTGTCTGAGGGGGACAGTCGATGGGACGCACCGTCTGTCTGAGGGGGACAGTCGATGGGACGCACCGTCTGTCTGAGGGGGACAGTCGATGGGACGCACCGTCTGTCTGAGGGGGATAGTCGATGGGACGCACCGTCAGTCTTAGGGGGACAGTCGATGGGACGCACCGTCTGTCTGAGGGGTACAGTCAATGGGACGCACCGTCTGTCTGAGGGGGACTGTCGATGGGACGCACCGTCTGTCTGAGGGGGACAGTCGATGGGACGCACCGTCTGTCTGAGGGGGACAGTCGATGGGACGCACCGTCTGTCTGAGGGGGACTGTCGATGGGACGCTCTGTCTGAGGGGGACGGTCGATGGGACGCACCGTCTGTCTGAGGGGGACGGTCGATGGGACGCACCGTCTGTCTGAGGGGGACAGTCGATGGGACGCACCGTCTGTCTGAGGGGGACAGTCGATGGGACGCACTGTCTGTCTGAGGGGGACGGTCGATGGGACGCACTGTCTGTCTGAGGGGGACAGTCGATGGGACGCACCGTCTGTCTGAGGGGGACGGTCGATGGGACGCACCGTCTGTCTGAGGGGGACTGTCTATGGGACGCACCGTCTGTCTGAGGGGGAAAGTCGATGAGACGCACTGTCTGTCTGAGAGGGACAGTCGATGGGACGCACCGTCTGTCTGAGGGGGATAGTCGATGGGACGCACCGTCTGTCTGAGGGGGACAGTCGATGGGACGCACCGTCTGTCTGAGGGGGATAGTCGATGGGACGCACCGTCTGTCTGAGGGGGACAGTCGATGGGACGCACCGTCTGTCTGAGGGGGACAGTCGATGGGACGCACCGTCTGTCTGAGGGGGACGGTCGATGAGACGCACCGTCTGTCTGAGGGGGACAGTCGATGGGACGCACTGTCTGTCTGAGGGGGTCAGTCGATGGGACGCACTGTCTGTCTGAGGGGGACAGTCGATGGGACGCAACGTCTGTCTGAGGGGGACAGTCGATGGGACGCACCGTCTGTCTGAGGGGGAAAGTCGATGGGACGCACCGTCTGTCTGAGGGGGACAGTCGATGGGACGCACCGTCTGAGGGGGACTGTCGATGGGACGCACCGTCTGTCTGAGGGGGACGGTCGATGGGACGCACCGTCTGAGGGGGACGGTCGATGGGACGCACCGTCTGTCTGAGGGGGACGGACGATGGGACGCACCGTCTGAGGAGGACGGTCGATGGGACGCACCGTCTGTCTGAGGGGGACGGTCGATGGGACGCACCGTCTGTCTCAGGGGGACAGTCGATGGGACGCACCTTCTGACTGAGGGGGACAGTCGATGGGACGCACCGTCTGTCTGAGGGGGACAGTCGATGGGACGCACCGTCTGTCTGAGGGGGTCAGTCGATGGGACGCACCGTCTGCCTGAGGGGGACAGTCGATGAGACGCACCGTCTGTCTGAGGGGGTCAGTCGATGGGACGCACCGTCTGTCTGAGAGGGACGGTCGATGAGACGCACTGTCTGTCTGAGGGGGACTGTCGATGGGACGCACCGTCTGTCTGAGGGGGACTGTCGATGGGACGCACCGTCTGAGGGGGACAGTCGATGGGACGCACCGTCTGTCTGAGGGGGACAGTCGATGGGACGCACCGTCTGTCTGAGGGGGACTGTCGATGGGACGCACCGTCTGAGGGGGACAGTCGATGGGACGCACCGTCTGTCTGAGGGGGACAGTCGATGGGACGCACCGTCTGCTGAGGGGGACTGTCGATGGGCGCACCGTCTGAGGGGGACAGTCGATGGGACGCACCGTCTGTCTGAGGGGGACTGTCGATGGGACGCTCTGTCTGAGGGGGACGGTCGATGGGACGCACCGTCTGAGGGGGACAGTCGATGGGACGCACTGTCTGAGGGGGACTGTCGATGGGACGCACCGTCTGTCTGAGGGGGACTGTCGATGGGACGCACCGACTGTCTGAGGGGGACTGTCGAGGGGACGCACTGTCTGAGGGGGACGGTCGATGGGACGCACTGTCTGTCTGAGGGAGACGGTCGATGGGACACACTGTCTGTCTGAGGGGGACGGTCGATGGGACGCACTGTCTGTCTGAGGGGGACAGTCGATGGGACGCACCGTCTGTCTGAGAGGGACAGTCGATGGGACGCACCGTCTGTCTGGGGGACAGTCGATGGGACGCACCATCTGTCTGAGAGGGACAGTCGATGGGACGCACCGTCTGTCTGGGGGACAGTCGATGGGACGCACCGTCTGTCTGAGGGGGACAGTCGATGGGACGCACCGTCTGTCTGAGGGGGACGGTCGATGGGACGCACCGTCTGTCTGAGGGGGACAGTCGATGTGACGCACTGTCTGTCTGAGGGGGACGGTCGATGGGACGCACTGTCTGTCTGAGGGGGACAGTCGATGGGACGCACTGTCTGTCTGAGGGGGACAGTCGATGGGACGCACTGTCTGTCTGAGGGGGACAGTCGATGGGACGCACCGTCTGCCTGAGAGGGACAGTCGATGGGACGCACCGTCTGTCTGAGGAGGACGGTCGATGGGACGCACCGTCTGTCTGAGGGGGTCAGTCGATGGGACGCACCGTCTGTCTGAGGGGGACAGTCGATTGGACGCACCGTCTGTCTGAGGGGGACAGTCGATGGGACGCACCGTCTGTCTGAGCGGGACAGTCGATGGGATGCACCGTCTGTCTGAGGGGGACGGTCGATGCGACGCACCGTCTGTCTGAGGAGGGCAGTCGATGGGACGCACCGTCTGTCTGAGCGGGACAGTCGATGGGATGCACCGTCTGTCTGAGGGGGACGGTCGATGGGACGCACCGTCTGTCTGAGGGGGACAGTCGATGGGACGCACCGTCTGTCTGAGGAGGATTGTCGATGGGACGCACCGTCTGTCTGAGGGGGACTGCCGATAGGACGCACCGTCTGAGGGGGACAGTCCATGGGACGCACCGTCTGAGGGGGACAGTCGATGGGACGCTCTGTCTGAGGGGGACAGTCGATGGGACGCACCGTCTGTCTGAGGGGGACAGTCGATGGGACGCACCGTCTGTCTGAGGGGGACGGTCGATGGGACGCACCGTCTGTCTGAGGGGGACAGTCGATGGGACGCACCGTCTGTCTGAGGGGGACGGTCGATGGGACGCACCGTCTGTCTGAGGGGGACAGTCGATGGGACGCACTGTCTGAGGGGGACAGTCGATGGGACGCACCGTCTGTCTGAGGGGGACAGTCGATGGGACGCACCGTCTGTCTGGGGGGGACAGTCGATGGGACGCACCGTCTGTCTGAGGGAGACGGTCAATGGGACGCACCGTCTGTCTGAGGGGGACGGTCGATGGGACACACCGTCTGTCTGAGGGGGACGGTCGATGGGACGCACTGTCTGTCTGAGGGGGACAGTCGATGGGACGCACCGTCTGTCTGAGGGGGACAGTCGATGGGACGCACTGTCTGTCTGAGGGGGACAGTCGATGGGACGCACCGTCTGTCTGAGGGGGACGGTCGATGGGACGCACCGTCTGTCTGAGGGGGACGGTCGATGGGACACACCGTCTGTCTGAGGGGGACGGTCGATGGGACGCACCGTCTGTCTGAGGGGGACAGTCGATGGGCGCACTGTCTGTCTGAGGGGGACGGTCGATGGGACGCACTGTCTGTCTGAGGGGGACGGTCGATGGGACGCACCGTCTGTCTGAGGGGGACGGTCGATGGGACGCACAGTCTGTCTGAGGGGGACAGTCGATGGGACGCACCGTCTGTCTGAGGGGGACAGTCGATGGGACGCACTGTCTGAGGGGGACGGTCGATGGGACGCACTGTCTGAGGGGGACGGTCGATGGGACGCACTGTCTGAGGGGGACGGTCGATGGGACGCACTGTCTGTCTGAGGGGGACAGTCGATGGGACGCACCGTCTGTCTGAGGGGGACTGTCGATGAGACGCACCGTCTGTCTGAGGGGGACGGTCGATGAGACGCACCGTCTGTCTGAGGGGGACGGTCGATGAGACGCACCGTCTGTCTGAGGCGGACGGTCGATGAGACGCACCGTCTGTCTGAGGGGGACTGTCGATGAGACGCACCGTCTGTATGAGGGGGACGGTCGATGAGACGCACCGTCTGTCTGAGGGGGACGGTTGATGAGACGCACCATCTGTCTGAGGGGGACTGCCGATGGGACGCACCGTCTGTCTGAGGGGGACTGTCGATGGGACGCACCGTCTGTCTGAGGGGGATGGTCGATGGG
>JASTWF010000490.1:174729-355627 GCA_030390025.1 Squalus acanthias | reverse complement strand
GGGTTACTGAGTGACAGTGTGAGGGAGCTGGATTAACATCAGTAGAGATACAGTCAGTAACACAGGGCGCTGGGGGAGAGGGGTTACTGAGTGACGGCGCTGGGGGAGCTGGATTAACATCAGTAGAGATACAGTCGGTAACACAGGGCGCTGGGGGAGAGGGGTTACTGAGTGACAGTGTGAGGGAGCTGGATTAACATCAGTAGAGATACAGTCAGTAACACGGCGCTGGGGGAGAGGGGTTACTGAGTGACAGCGTGAGGGAGCTGGATTAACATCAGTACAGATACAGTCAGTAACACAGGGCGCTGGGGGAGAGGGGTTACTGAGTGACAGTGTGAGGGAGCTGAATTAACATCAGTAGAGATACAGTCAATAATACAGGGCGCTGGGGAGAGGGGTTACTGAGTGACAGTGTGAGGGAGCGGGATTAACATCAGCAGAGATACAGTCAGTAACACAGGGCACTGGGGGAGAGGGGTTACTGAGGTACAGTGTGAGGGAGCTGGATTAACATCAGTAGAGATACAGTCAGTAAAACAGGGCGCTGGGGGGAGAGGGGTTACTGAGTGACAGTGTGAGGGAGCTGGATTAACATCAGTAGAGATACAGTCAGTAACACAGGGCGCTGGGGGAGAGGGGTTACTGAGTGACAGTGTGAGGGAGCTGGATTACATCAGTAGAGATACAGTCAGTAACACAGTGGGCTGGAGGAGAGGGGTTACTGAGTGACAGTGTGAGGGAGCTGGATTAACATCAGTAGAGATACAGTCAGTAACACAGGGCGCTGGGGAGAGGGGTTACTGAGTGACAGTGTGAGGGAGCTGGATTAACATCAGTAGAGATACAGTCAGTAACACAGGGCACTGGGGAGAGGGGTTACTGAGTGACAGTGTGAGGGAGCTGGATTAACATCAGTAGAGATACAGTCAGTAACACAGGGCGCTGGGGGAGAGGGGTTACTGAGTGACAGTGTGAGGGAGCTGGATTAACATCAGTAGAGATACAGTCAGTAACACAGGGCGCTGGGGGGAGAGGGGTTACTGAGTGACAGTGTGAGGGAGCTGGATTAACATCAGCAGAGATACAGTCAGTAACACAGGGCGCTGGGGGGAGAGGGGTTACTGAGTGACAGTGTGAGGGAGCTGGATTAACATCAGTAGAGATACAGTCAGTAACACAGGGCACTGGGGGAGAGGGGTTACTGAGTGACAGTGTGAGGGAGCTGGATTAACATCAGTAGAGATACAGTCAGTAACACAGGGCGCTGGGGGAGAGGGGTTACTGAGTGACAGTGTGAGGGAGCTGGATTAACATCAGTAGAGATACAGTCAGTTACACAGGGCACTGGGGGAGAGGGGTTACTGAGTGACAGTGTGAGGGAGCTGGATTAACATCAGTAGAGATACAGTCAGTAACACAGGGCGCTGGGGGAGAGGGGTTACTGAGTGACAGTGTGAGGGAGCTGGATTAACATCAGTAGAGATACAGTCAGTAACACAGGCGCTGGGGGAGAGGGGTTACTGAGTGACAGTGTGAGGGAGCTGGATTAACATCAGTACAGATACAGTCAGTAACACAGGGCGCTGGGGGAGAGGGGTTACTGAGTGACAGTGTGAGGGAGCTGGATTAACATCAGTAGAGATACAGTCAGTAACACAGGGCGCTGGGGAGAGGGGTTACTGAGTGACAGTGTGAGGGAGCTGGATTAACATCAGTAGAGATACAGTCAGTAACACAGGGCACTGGGGGAGAGGGGTTACTGAGTGACAGTGTGAGGGAGCTGGATTAACATCAGTAAAGATACAGTCAGTAACACAGGGCGCTGGGGGAGAGGGGTTACTGAGTGACAGTGTGAGGGAGCTGGATTAACATCAGTAGAGATACAGTCAGTAACACAGGGCGCTGGGGGGAGAGGGGTTACTGAGTGACAGTGTGAGGGAGCTGGATTAACATCAGTAGAGATACAGTCAGTAACACAGGGGGCTGGAGGAGAGGGGTTACTGAGTGACAGTGTGAGGGAGCTGGATTAACATCAGTAGAGATACAGTCAGTAACACAGGCGCTGGGGGAGAGGGGTTACTGAGTGACAGTGTGAGGGAGCTGGATTAACATCAGTAGAGATACAGTCAGTAACACAGGGCGCTGGGGGAGAGGGGTTACTGAGTGACAGTGTGAGGGAGCTGGATTAACATCAGTAGAGATACAG
Source organism: Squalus acanthias (assembly GCA_030390025.1). Taxonomy (NCBI): domain Eukaryota; kingdom Metazoa; phylum Chordata; class Chondrichthyes; order Squaliformes; family Squalidae; genus Squalus; species Squalus acanthias. The sequence continues at coordinate 353,418 of JASTWF010000490.1, read as the reverse complement.
TCAGTAACACAGGGCGCTGGGGGAGAGGGGTTACTGAGTGACAGTGTGAGGGAGCTGGATTAACATCAGTAGAGATACAGTCAGTAACACAGGGCGCTGGGTGAGAGGGGTTACTGAGTGACAGTGTGAGGAGCTGGATTAACATCAGTAGAGATACAGTCAGTAACACAGGGCGCTGGGGGAGAGGGGTTACTGAGTGACAGTGTGAGGGAGATGGATTAACATCAGTAGAGATACAGTCAGTAACACAGGGTGCTGGGGGAGAGGGGTTACTGAGTGACAGTGTGAGGGAGCTGGATTAACATCAGTAGAGATACAGTCAGTAACACAGGGCACTGGGGGAGAGGGGTTACTGAGTGACAGTGTGAGGGAGCTGGATTAACATCAGTAGAGATACAGTCAGTAACACAGGGCGCTGGGGGAGAGGGGTTACTGAGTGACAGTGTGAGGGAGCTGGATTAACATCAGTAGAGATACAGTCAGTAACACAGGGGGCTGGAGGAGAGGGGTTACTGAGTGACAGTGTGAGGGAGCTGGATTAACATCAGTAGAGATACAGTCGGTAACACAGGGCGCTGGGGGAGAGGGGTGACAGTGTGAGGGAGCTGGATTAACATCAGTAGAGATACAGTCAGTAACACGGCGCTGGGGGAGAGGGGTTACTGAGTGACAGCGTGAGGGAGCTGGATTAACATCAGTACAGATACAGTCAGTAACACAGGGCGCTGGGGGAGAGGGGTTACTGAGTGACAGTGTGAGGGAGCTGAATTAACATCAGTGGAGATACAGTCAATAATACAGGGCGCTGGGGAGAGGGGTTACTGAGTGACAGTGTGAGGGAGCGGCATTAACATCAGCAGAGATACAGTCAGTAACACAGGGCACTGGGGGAGAGGGGTTACTGAGGTACAGTGTGAGCGAGCTGGATTAACATCAGTAGAGATACAGTCAGTAAAACAGGGCGCTGGGGGAGAGGGGTTACTGAGTGACAGTGTGAGGGAGCTGGATTAACATCAGTAGAGATACAGTCAGTAACACAGGGCGCTGGGGGAGAGGGGTTACTGAGTGACAGTGTGAGGGAGCTGGATTAACATCAGTAGAGATACAGTCAGTAACACAGGGCGCTGGGAGAGAGGTTACTGAGTGACAGTGTGAGGGAGCTGGATTAACATCAGTAGAGATAAAATCAGTAACACAGGGCACTGGGAGAGAGGGGTTACTGAGTGACAGTGTGAGGGAGCTGGATTAACATCAGTAGAGATACAGTCAGTAACACAGGGCTCTGGGGGGAGAGGTGTCACTGAGTGACAATGTGAGGGAGCTGGATTAACATCAGTAAAGATACAGTCAGTAACACAGGGCGCTGGGGGGGAGAGGGGTTACTGAGTGACAATGTGAGGGAGCTGGATTAACATCAGTAAAGATACAGTCAGTAACACAGGGCGCTGGGGGGAGAGGGGTTACTGAGTGACAGTATGAGGGAGCTGGATTAACATCAGTAGAGATACAGTCAGTAACACAGGGCGCTGGGGGGAGAGGGGTTACTGAGTGACAGTGTGAGGGAGCTGGATTAACATCAGTAGAGATACAGTCAGTAACACAGGGCGCTGGGGGAGAGGGGTTACTGAGTGACAGTGTGAGGGAGCTGGATTAACATCAGTAGAGATACAGTCAGTAACACAGGGCACTGGGGGAGAGGGGTTACTGAGTGACAGTGTGAGGGAGCTGGATTAACATCAGTAAAGATACAGTCAGTAACACAGGGCGCTGGGGGAGAGGGGTTACTGAGTGACAGTGTGAGGGAGCTGGATTAACATCAGTAGAGATACAGTCAGTAACACAGGGCACTGGGGGGAGAGGGGTTACTGAGTGACAGTGTGAGGGAGCTGGATTAACATCAGTAGAGATACAGTCAGTAACACAGGGGGCTGGGGGAGAGGGGTTACTGAGTGACAGTGTGAGGGAGCTGGATTAACATCAGTAGAGATACAGTCAGTAACACAGGGCGCTGGGGGAGAGGGGTTACTGAGTGACAGTGTGAGGGAGCTGGATTAACATCAGTAGAGATACAGTCAGTAACACAGGGCGCTGGGGGAGAGGGGTTACTGAGTGACAGTGTGAGGGAGCTGGATTAACATCAGTAGAGATACAGTCAGTAACACAGGGCGCTGGGGGAGAGGGGTTACTGAGTGACAGCGCTGAGGGAGCTGGATTAACATCAGTAGAGATACAGTCAGTAACACAGGGCGCTGGGGGAGAGGGGTTACGGAGTGACATTGTGAAGGAGCTGGATTAACATCAGTAGAGATACAGTCAGTAACACCGGGCGCTGGGGGGAGAGGGGTTACTGAGTGAAAGTGTGAGGGAGATGGATTAACATCAGTAGAGATACAGTCAGTAACACAGGGCGCTGGGGGAGAGAGGTTACTGAGTGACAGTGTGAGGGAGCTGGATTAACATCAGTAGAGATACAGTCAGTACCACAGGGCACTGGGGGGAGAGGGGTTACTGAGTGACAGTGTGAGGGAGCTGGATTAACATCAGTAGAGATACAGTCAGTAAGACAGGGCGCTGGGGAGAAGGGTTACTGAGTGACAATGTGAGGGAGCTGGATTAACATCAGCAGAGATACAGTCAGTAACACAGGGGGCTGGAGGAGAGGGGTTACTGAGTGACAGTGAGAGGGAGCTGGATTAACATCAGTAGAGATACAGTCAGTAACACAGGGCGCTGGGGGAGAGGGGTTACTGAGTGACAGTGTGAGGGAGCTGGATTAACATCAGTAGAGATACAGTCGGTAACACAGGGCGCTGGGGGAGAGGGGTTACTGAATGACAGTGTGAGGGAGCTGGATTAACATCAGTAGAGATACAGTCAGTAACACGGCGCTGGGGGAGAGGGGTTACTGAGTGACAGCGTGAGGGAGCTGGATTAACATCAGTACAGATACAGTCAGTAACACAGGGCGCTGGGGGAGAGGGGTTACTGAGTGACAGTGTGAGGGAGCTGGATTAACATCAGTGGAGATACAGTCAGTAATACAGGGCGCTGGGGAGAGGGGTTACTGAGTGACAGTGTGAGGGAGCGGGATTAACATCAGTAGAGATACAGTCAGTAACACAGGGCACTGGGGGAGAGGGGTTACTGAGTGACAGTGTGAGGGAGCTGGATTAACATCAGTAGAGATACAGTCAGTAAAACAGGGCGCTGGGGGGAGAGGGGTTACTGAGTGACAGTGTGAGGGAGCTGGATTAACATCAGTAGAGATACAGTCAGTAACACAGGGCGCTGGGGGAGAGGGGTTACTGAGTGACAGTGTGAGGGAGCTGGATTAACATCAGTAGAGATACAGTCAGTAACACAGGGGGCTGGAGGAGAGGGGTTACTGAGTGACAGTGTGAGGGAGCTGGATTAACATCAGTAGAGATACAGTCAGTAAAACGGCGCTGAGGAAAGGGGTTACTGAGTGACAGTGTGAGGGAGCTGGATTAACATCAGTAGAGATACAGTCAGTAACACAGGGCACTGGGGGAGAGGGGTTACTGAGTGACAGTGTGAGGGAGCTGGATTAACATCAGTAGAGATACAGTCAGTAACACAGGGCGCTGGGGGGAGAGGGGTTACTGAGTGACAGTGTGAGGGAGCTGGATTAACATCAGTAAAGATACAGTCAGTAACACAGGGCGCTGGGGGAGAGGGGTTACTGAGTGACAGTATGAGGGAGCTGGATTAACATCAGCAGAGATACAGTCAGTAACACAGGGCGCTGGGGGAGAGGGGTTACTGAGTGACAGTGTGAGGGAGCTGGATTAACATCAGTAGAGATACAGTCCGTAACACAGGGCACTGGGGGAGAGGGGTTACGGAGTGACAGTGTGAGGGAGCTGGATTAACATCAGTAGAGATACAGTCAGTTACACAGGACGCTGGGGGAGAGGGATTACTGAGGTACAGTGTGAGGGAGCTGGATTAACATCAGTAGAGATACAGTCAGTTACACAGGGCACTGGGGGGAGAGGGGTTACTGAGTGACAGTGTGAGGGAGCTGGATTAACATCAGTAGAGATATAATCAGTAAAACAGGGCGCTGGGGGAGAGGGGTTACTGAGTGACAGTGTGAGGGAGCTGGATTAACATCAGTAGAGATACAGTCAGTAACACGGCGCTGGGGGAGAGGGGTTACTGAGTGACAGTGTGAGGGAGCTGGATTAACATCAGTAGAGATACAGTCAGTAACACAGGGCGCTGGGGAGAGGGGTTACTGAGTGACAGTGTGAGGGAGCTGGATTAACATCAGTAGAGATACAGTCAGTAACACAGGGCGCTGGGGGAGAGGGGTTACTGAGTGACAGTGTGAGGGAGCTGGATTAACATCAGTAGAGATACAGTCAGTAACACAGGGCACTGGGGGAGAGGGGTTACTGAGTGACAGTGTGAGGGAGCTGGATTAACATCAGTAGAGATACAGTCAGTAACACAGGGCGCTGGGGGAGAGGGGATACTGAGTGACAGTGTGAGGGAGCTGGATTAACATCAGTAGAGATACAGTCAGTAACACAGGGCACTGGGGGGAGAGGGGTTACTGAGTGACAGTGTGAGGGAGCTGGATTAACATCAGTAGAGATACAGTCAGTAACACAGGGCGCTGGAGGAGAGGGGTTACTGAGTGACAGTGTGAGGGAGCTGGATTAACATCAGTAGAGATACAGTCAGTAACACAGGGCGCTGGGGGAGAGGGGTTACTGAGTGACAGTGTGAGGGAGCTGGATTAACATCAGTAGAGATACAGTCAGTAACACAGGGCGCTGGGGGAGAGGGGTTACTGAGTGACAGTGTGAGGGAGCTGGATTAACATCAGTAGAGATACAGTCAGTAACACAGGGCGCTGGGGGAGAGGGGTTACTGAGTGACAGTGTGAGGGAGCTGGATTAACATCAGTAGAGATACAGTCAGTAACACAGGCGCTGGGGGAGAGGGGTTACTGAGTGACAGTGTGAGGGAGCTGGATTAACATCAGTAGAGATACAGTCAGTAACACAGGGCGCTGGGGGAGAGGGGTTACTGAGTGACAGTGTGAGGGAGCTGGATTAACATCAGTAGAGATACAGTCAGTAACACAGGGTGCTGGGGGAGAGAGGTTACTGAGTGACAGTGTGAGGGAGCTGGATTAACATCAGTAGAGATACAGTCAGTACCACAGGGCACTGGGGGGAGAGGGGTTACTGAGTGACAGTGTGAGGGAGCTGGATTAACATCAGTAGAGATACAGTCAGTAAGACAGGGCGCTGGGGAGAGAGGTTACTGAGTGACAATGTGAGGGAGCTGGATTAACATCAGTAGAGATACAGTCAGTAGCACAGGGGGCTGGAGGAGAGGGGTTACTGAGTGACGGCGCTGGGGGAGCTGGATTAACATCAGTAGAGATACAGTCGGTAACACAGGGCGCTGGGGGAGAGGGGTGACAGTGTGAGGGAGCTGGATTAACATCAGTAGAGATACAGTCAGTAACACGGCGCTGGGGGAGAGGGGTTACTGAGTGACAGCGTGAGGGAGCTGGATTAACATCAGTACAGATACAGTCAGTAACACAGGGCGCTGGGGGAGAGGGGTTACTGAGTGACAGTGTGAGGGAGCTGGATTAACATCAGTAGAGATACAGTCAGTAATACAGGGCGCTGGGGAGAGGGGTTACTGAGTGACAGTGTGAGGGAGCTGGATTAACATCAGTAGAGATACAGTCAGTAACACAGGGCACTGGGGGAGAGGGGTTACTGAGTGACAGTGTGAGGGAGCTGGATTAACATCAGTAGAGATACAGTCAGTAAAACAGGGCGCTGGGGGGAGAGGGGTTACTGAGTGACAGTGTGAGGGAGCTGGATTAACATCAGTAGAGATACAGTCAGTAACACAGGGCGCTGGGGGAGAGGGGTTACTGAGTGACAGTGTGAGGGAGCTGGATTAACATCAGTAGAGATACAGTCAGTAACACAGGGCGCTGGAGGAGAGGGGTTACTGAGTGACAGTGTGAGGGAGCTGGATTAACATCAGTAGAGATACAGTCAGTAACACAGGGCGCTGGGGAGAGGGGTTACTGAGTGACAGTGTGAGGGAGCTGGATTAACATCAGTAGAGATACAGTCAGTAACACAGGGCGCTGGGGGAGAGGGGTTACTGAGTGACAGTGTGAGGGAGCTGGATTAACATCAGTAGAGATACAGTCAGTAACACAGGGCGCTGGGGGAGAGGGGTTACTGAGTGACAGTGTGAGGGAGCTGGATTAACATCAGTAGAGATACAGTCAGTAACACAGGGCGCTGGGGGAGAGGGGTTACTGAGTGACAGTGTGAGGGAGCTGGATTAACATCAGTAGAGATACAGTCAGTAACACAGGGCGCTGGGGGGAGAGGGGTTACTGAGTGACAGTGTGAGGGAGCTGGATTAACATCAGTAGAGATACAGTCAGTAACACAGGGCGCTGGGGGAGAGGGGTTACTGAGTGACAGTGTGAGGGAGCTGGATTAACATCAGTAGAGATACAGTCAGTAACACAGGGCGCTGGGGGGAGAGGGGTTACTGAGTGACAGTGTGAGGGAGCTGGATTAACATCAGTAGAGATACAGTCAGTAACACAGGGCACTGGGGGAGAGGGGTTACTGAGTGACAGTGTGAGGGAGCTGGATTAACATCAGTAGAGATACAGTCAGTAACACAGGGCGCTGGGGGAGAGGGATTACTGAGGTACAGTGTGAGGGAGCTGGATTAACATCAGTAGAGATACAGTCAGTAACACAGGGCACTGGGGGGAGAGGGGTTACTGAGTGACAGTGTGAGGGAGCTGGATTAACATCAGTAGAGATACAGTCAGTAACACAGGGCGCTGGGGGAGAGGGGTTACTGAGTGACAGTGTGAGGGAGCTGGATTAACATCAGTAGAGATACAGTCAGTAACACAGGGCGCTGGGGGAGAGGGGTTACTGAGTGACAGTGTGAGGGAGCTGGATTAACATCAGTAGAGATACAGTCAGTAACACAGGGCGCTGGGGAGAGGGGTTACTGAGTGACAGTGTGAGGGAGCTGGATTAACATCAGTAGAGATACAGTCAGTAACACAGGGCGCTGGGGGAGAGGGGTTACTGAGTGACAGTGTGAGGGAGCTGGATTAACATCAGTAGAGATACAGTCAGTAACACAGGGCGCTGGGGGAGAGGGGTTACTGAGTGACAGTGTGAGGGAGCTGGATTAACATCAGTAGAGATACAGTCAGTAACACAGGGCGCTGGGGGAGAGGTGTCACTGAGTGACAGTGTGAGGGAGCTGGATTAACATCAGTAAAGATACAGTCAGTAACACAGGGCGCTGGGGGGAGAGGGGTTACTGAGTGACAATGTGAGGGAGCTGGATTAACATCAGTAGAGATACAGTCAGTAACACAGGGCGCTGGGGGGAGAGGGGTTACTGAGTGACAGTATGAGGGAGCTGGATTAACATCAGTAGAGATACAGTCAGTAACACAGGGCGCTGGGGGGAGAGGGGTTACTGAGTGACAGTGTGAGGGAGCTGGATTAACATCAGTAGAGATACAGTCAGTAACACAGGGCACTGGGGGAGAGGGGTTACTGAGTGACAGTGTGAGGGAGCTGGATTAACATCAGTAGAGATACAGTCAGTAAGACAGGGCGCTGGGGGAGAGGGGTTACTGAGTGACAGTGTGAGGGAGCTGGATTAACATCAGTAGAGATACAGTCAGTAACACGGCGCTGGGGGAGAGGGGTTACTGAGTGACAGTGTGAGGGAGCTGGATTAACATCAGTAGAGATACAGTCAGTAACACAGGGGGCTGGAGGAGAGGGGTTACTGAGTGACAGTGTGAGGGAGCTGGATTAACATCAGTCGAGATACAGTCAGTAACACAGGGCGCTGGGGGAGAGGGGTTACTGAGTGACAGTGTGAGGGAGCTGAATTAACATCAGTAGAGATACAGTCAGTAACACAGGGCGCTGGGGAGAGGGGTTACTGAGTGACAGTGTGAGGGAGCTGGATTAACATCAGTAGAGATACAGTCAGTAACACAGGGGGCTGGAGGAGAGGGGTTACTGAGTGACAGTGTGAGGGAGCTGGATTAACATCAGTAGAGATACAGTCAGTAACACAGGGCGCTGGGGGAGAGGGGTTACTGAGTGACAGTGTGAGGGAGCTGGATTAACATCAGTCGAGATACAGTCAGTAACATAGGGCGCTGGGGGAGAGGGGTTACTGAGTGACAGTGTGAGGGAGCTGGATCAACATCAGTAGAGATACAGTCAGTAACACAGGGCTCTGGGGGAGAGGGGTTACGGAGTGACATTGTGAAGGAGCTGGATCAACATCAGCAGAGATACAGTCAGTAACACAGGGCTTTGGGGGAGAGGGGTTACTGAGTGACAGTGTGAGGGAGCTGGATTAACATCAGTTGAGATACAGTCAGTAACGCAGGGCGCTGGGGGAGAGGGGTTACTGAGTGACAGTGTGAGGGAGCTGGATTAACATCAGTGGAGATACAGTCAGTAACACAGGGCGCTGGGGGGAGAGGGGTTACTGAGTGACAGTGTGAGGGAGCTGGATTAACATCAGTTGAGATACAGTCAGTAACGCCGGGCGCTGGGGGGAGAGGGGTTACTGAGTGACAGTGTGAGGGAGTTGGATTAACATCAGTAGAGATACAGTCAGTAACACAGGGCTCTGGGGGAGAGGGGTTACGGAGTGACATTGTGAGGGAGCTGGATTAACATCAGTAGAGCTACAGTCAGTAACACCGGGCGCTGGGGGGAGAGGGGTTACTGAGTGAAAGTGTGAGGGAGATGGATTAACATCAGTAGAGATACAGTCAGTAAAACAGGGTGCTGGGGGAGAGAGGTTACTGAGTGACAGTGTGAGGGAGCTGGATTAACATCAGTAGAGATACAGTCAGTAATACAGGGCGCTGGGGGAGAGGTTACTAGTGACAGTGTGAGGGAGCTGGATTAACATCAGTAGAGATACAGTCAGTAACACAGGGCGCTGGGGGAGAGGGGTTACTGAGTGACAGTGTGAGGGAGCTGGATTAACATCAGTCGAGATACAGTCAGTAACATAGGGCGCTGGGGGAGAGGGGTTACTGAGTGACAGTGTGAGGGAGCTGGATCAACATCAGTAGAGATACAGTCAGTAACACAGGGCTCTGGGGGAGAGGGGTTACGGAGTGACAGTGTGAGGGAGCTGGATTAACATCAGTAGAGATACAGTCAGTAACACAGGGCTCTGGGGGAGAGGGGTTACTGAGTGACATTGTGAGGGAGCTGGATTAACATCAGTAGAGATACAGTCAGTAACACCGGGCGCTGGGGGGAGAGGGGTTACTGAGTGACAGTGTGAGGGAGATGGATTAACATCAGTAGAGATACAGTCAGTAACACAGGGTGCTGGGGGAGAGAGGTTACTGAGTGACAGTGTGAGGGAGCTGGATTAACATCAGTAGAGATACAGTCAGTAACACAGGGGGCTGGAGGAGAGGGGTTACTGAGTGACAGTGTGAGGGAGCTGGATTAACATCAGTAGAGATACAGTCAGTAACACAGGGCGCTGGGAGAGAGGGGTTACTGAGTGACAGTGTGAGGGAGCTGGATTAACATCAGTAGAGATACAGTCAGTTACACAGGGCACTGGGGGGAGAGGGGTTACTGAGTGACAGCGCTGGGGGAGCTGGATTAACATCAGTAGAGATACAGTCGGTAACACAGGGCGCTGGGGGAGAGGGGTTACTGAGTGACAGTGTGTGGGAGCTGGATTAACATCAGTAGAGATACAGTCAGTAACACGGCGCTGGGGGAGAGGGGTTACTGAGTGACAGTGTGAGGGAGCTGGATTAACATCAGTACAGATACAGTCAGTAACACAGGGGGCTGGAGGAGAGGGGTTACTGAGTGACAGTGTGAGGGAGCTGGATTAACATCAGTCGAGATACAGTCAGTAACACAGGGCGCTGGGGGAGAGGGGTTACTGAGTGACAGTGTGAGGGAGCTGAATTAACATCAGTAGAGATACAGTCAGTAATACAGGGCGCTGGGGAGAGGGGTTACTGAGTGACAGTGTGACGGAGCTGGATTAACATCAGTAGAGATACAGTCAGTAACACAGGGGGCTGGAGGAGAGGGGTTACTGAGTGACAGTGTGAGGGAGCTGGATTAACATCAGTCGAGATACAGTCAGTAACATAGGGCGCTGGGGGAGAGGGGTTACTGAGTGACAGTGTGAGGGAGCTGGATCAACATCAGTAGAGATACAGTCAGTAACACAGGGCTCTGGGGGAGAGGGGTTACTGAGTGACAGTGTGAGGGAGCTGGATTAACATCAGTAGAGATACAGTCAGTAACACAGGGCGCTGGGGGGAGAGGGGTTACTGAGTGACAGTGTGAGGGAGCTGGATTAACATCAGTTGAGATACAGTCAGTAACACCGGGCGCTGGGGGGAGAGGGGTTACTGAGTGACAGTGTGAGGGAGTTGGATTAACATCAGTAGAGATACAGTCAGTAACACAGGGCTCTGGGGGAGAGGGGTTACGGAGTGACATTGTGAGGGAGCTGGATTAACATCAGTAGAGCTACAGTCAGTAACACCGGGCGCTGCGGGGAGAGGGGTTACTGAGTGAAAGTGTGAGGGAGATGGATTAACATCAGTAGAGATACAGTCAGTAAAACAGGGTGCTGGGGGAGAGAGGTTACTGAGTGACAGTGTGAGGGAGCTGGATTAACATCAGTAGAGATACAGTCAGTAACACAGGGCGCTGGGGGAGAGGGGTTACTGAGTGACAGTGTGAGGGAGCTGGATTAACATCAGCAGAGATAAAATCAGTAACACAGGGCACTGGGAGAGAGGGGTTACTGTGTGACAGTGTGAGGGAGCTGGAGTAACATCAGTAGAGATACAGTCAGTAACACAGGGCGCTGGGGGAGAGGGGTTACTGTGTGACAGTGTGAGGGAGCTGGATTAACATCAGTAAAGATACATTCAGTAACACAGGGCGCTGGGGGGAGAGGGGTTACTGAGTGACAGTGTGAGGGAGCTGGATTAACATCAGTTAAGATAAAGTCAGTAACACAGGGCGCCGGGGGAGAGAGGTTACTGACTGACAGTGTGAGGGAGCTGGATTAACATCAGTAGAGATACAGTCAGTAACACAGGGCGCTGGGGGAGAGGGGTTACTGAGTGACAGTGTGAGGGAGCTGGATTAACATCAGTAGAGATACAGTCAGTAACACAGGGCGCCGGGGGAGAGAGGTTACTGACTGACAGTGTGAGGGAGCTGGATTAACATCAGTAGAGATACAGTCAGTAACACAGGGCGCTGGGGGAGAGGGGTTACTGAGTGACAGTGTGAGGGAGCTGGATTAACATCAGTAGAGATACAGTCAGTAACACAGGGCGCTGGGGCAGAGGGGTTACTGAGTGACAATGTGAGGGAGCTGGATTAACATCAGTAAAGATAAAGTCAGTAACACAGGGCGCCGGGGGAGAGAGTTTACTGACTGACAGTGTGAGGGAGCTGGATTAACATCAGTAGAGATACAGTCAGTAACACAGGGCGCTGGGGGAGAGGGGTTACTGAGTGACAGTGTGAGGGAGCTGGATTAACATCAGTAGAGATACAGTCAGTAACACAGGGCGCTGGGGGGAGAGGGGTTACTGAGTGACAGTGTGAGGGAGCTGGATTAACATCAGTAGAGATACAGTCAGTAACACAGGGCGCTGGGGGGAGAGGGGTTACTGATTGACAGTATGAGGGAGCTGGATTAACATCAGTAGAGATACAGTCAGTAACACAGGGCGCTGGGGGGAGAGGGGTTACTGATTGACAGTATGAGGGAGCTGGATTAACATCAGTAGAGATACAGTCAGTAACACAGGGCGCTGGGGGGAGAGGGGTTACTGAGTGACAATGTGAGGGAGCTGGATTAACATCAGTCGAGATACAGTCAGTAACACAGGACGCTGGGGGAGAGGGGTTACTGAGTGACAGTGTGAGGGAGCTGGATTAACATCAGTAGAGATACAGTCAGTAACACAGGGCGCTGGGGGGAGAGGGGTTACTGAGTGACAGTATGAGGGAGCTGGATTAACATCAGTCGAGATACAGTCAGTAACACAGGACGCTGGGGGAGAGGGATTACTGAGTGACAGTGTGAGGGAGCTGGATTAACATCAGTAGAGATACAGTCAGTAACAGAGGGCGCTGGGGGGAGAGGGGTTACTGAGTGACAGTATGAGGGAGCTGGAATAACATCAGTAGAGATACAGTCAGTGACACAGGGCGCTGGGGGAGAGGGGTTACTGAGTGACAGTGTGAGGGAGCTGGATTAACATCAGTCGAGATACAATCAGTAACACAGGGCGCTGGGGGAGAGGCTTTACTGAGTGACAGTGTGAGGGAGCTGGATTAACATCAGTAGAGATGCAGTCAGTAACACAGGGCACTGGGGGAGAGGGGTTACTGAGTGACAGTGTGAGGGAGCTGGATTAACATCAGTAGAGATACAGTCAGTATAACAGTGCGCTGGGGGAGAGGGGTTACTGAGTGACAGTGTGAGGGAGCTGGATTAACATCAGTAGAGATACAGTCAGTGACACAGGGCGCTGGGGGAGAGGGGTTACTGAGTGACAGTGTGAGGGAGCTGGAATAACATCAGTAGAGATACAGTCAGTAACACACGGTGCTGGGGGAGAGGGGTTACTGAGTGACAGTGTGAGGGAGCTGGATTAACATCAATAGAGATACAGTCAGTAACAGAGGGCGCTGGGGGGAGAGGGGTTACTGAATGACAGTGTGAGGGAGCTGGATTAACATCAGTCGAGATACAGTCAGTGAGACGGGAGATAGGGTTGGGAGGAGTGTGTTACGAGCTGATCTGATTAAATTCTGTTTTTTATCTGTTCAGTCAGGGCAGGGTCTGCACCACTGTGCCGCTCACGAGGGGCACCTGGGCATTATCTGCTACACTTTGGAGAACTTGGAGGAGGTCCCAGTGGACAAACCAGACCAGGTGAGAGCCACTGAACATCAGACCTTCAGAGTGTCCATCCTGCCGCTCCTTAACCTTTCAATGCTGTCATATTATTGGGCTCTCTTGGTGAAGTGATGTGAGGACTACACAGGGATACAGGCCTTCCACCATCGTCCTGTTTACCCAGTTCCCCCTCGTGTCTGTGCCGTGGTTGATTATCCTCGGATCCATTTTCAGTAACTTGGGTTCCCCAGGGCTCTGTCCTCTCTGAAATACTGATGCTTGATTCAGGCCCAATGGCTATAGCTATCTTGTGACCTCTGCTGTCACATTTGAGGTGGTCCCTCTAACCCCTCTCTCTCACACTCCTGTATCTGGAGAGGTCCCTCTAACCCTCTCTCTCTCTCACTCCTGTATCTGGGGAGGTCCCGCTAACCCCTCTCTCTCTCACTCCTGTATCTGGAGAGGTCCCTCTAACCCTCTCTCACACTCCTGTATCTGGGAGGTCCCTCTAACCACTCTCTCACACTCCTGTATCTGGGGAGGTCCCTCTAACCCTCTCACACACTCCTGTATCTGGGGAGGTCCCTCTAACCCCTCTCACACACTGCTGTATCTGGGGAGGACCCTCTAACCCCTCTCTCACACTCCTGTATCTGGGGAGGTCCCTCTAACCCCTCTCTCACACTCCTGTATCTGGGAGGTCCCTCTAACACCTCTCTCTCACACTCCTGTATCTGGGGAGGTCCCTCTAACCCCCCTCTCACATTCCTGTATCTGGGGAGGTCCCTCTAACCCCTCTCACACTCCTGTATCTGGGGAGGTCTCTCTAACCCTCTCTCACACACTCCTGTATCTGGGGAGGTCCCTCTAACCCCTCTCACACACTGCTGTATCTGGGGAGGACCCTCTAACCCCTCTCTCACACTCCTGTATCTGGGGAGGTCCCTCTAACCCCACTCTCACACTCCTGTATCTGGGGAGGTCCCTCAAACCCCTCTCTCTCACACTCCTGTATCTGGGGAGGTCCCTCTAACCCCTCTCTCACACTCCTGTATCTGGGGAGGTCCCTCTAACCCCCCTCTCACATTCCTGTATCTGGGGAGGTCCCTCTAACCCCTCTCACACTCCTGTATCTGGGGAGGTCTCTCTAACCCTCTCTCACACACTCCTGTATCAGGGGAGGCCCCTCTAACTCCTCTCTCACACTCCTGTATCTGGGGAGGCCCCTCTAACTCCTCTCTCACACTCCTGTATCTGGGAGGTCCCTCTAACACCTCTCTCTCACACTCCTGTATCTGGGGAGGTCCCTCTAACCCCTCTCTCACACTCCTGTATCTGGGGAGGTCTCTCTAACCCTCTCTCACACTCCTGTATCTGGGGAGGTCCCTCTAACCCCTCTCTCACACTCCTGTATCTGGGGAGGTCCGTCTAACCCCTCTCTCACACTCCTGTATCTGGGAAGGTCCCTCTAACCCCTCTCTCTCTCTCACTCCTGTATCTGGGGAGGTCCCTCTAACCCTCTCTCACATTTACGAATCTGTGGAGATCCCTCTAACCCCTCTCTCACACTCCTGTATCTGGGGCGATCCCTCTAACCCCTCTCTCACATTCCTGTATCTGGAGAGGCCCCTCTAACCTCTCTCGCTCACACTCCTGTATCTGGGGAGGTCCCTCTAACCCTCTCTCTCACACTCCTGTAACTGGGGAGGTCCCTCTAACCCCTCACTCACTCTCCTGTAACTGGGGGAGGTCCCTCTAACCCCTCTCTCACACTCCTGTATCTGGTGAGGTCCCTCTAACACCTCTCTCTCACACTCCTATAACTGGGGAGGTCCCTCTAACACCTCACTCACACTCTTGTAACTGGGGTGGTCCCTCTAACCCCTCTCTCTCACACTCCTGTAACTGGGGAGGTCCCTCTAACCCCTCACTCACTATCCTGTGTCTGGGGAGGCCCCTCTAACCCCTCACTCACACTCCTGTATCTTGGGCGGGCCCTCTAACCCCTCTCTCACACTCCTGTATCTGTGGAGGTCCCTCTAACCCCTCTCTCACACTCCTGTATCAGGGGAGGTCCCTCTAACCCCTCTCTCATACTCCTGTATCTGGGGTGGCCTCTCTAACCCCTCTCTCACACTCCTGTATCAGGGGAGGTCCCTCTAACCCCTCTCTCACACTCCTGTATCTGGAGAGGCCCCTCTATCCCCTCTCTCTCACACTCCTGTATCTGGGGAGGTCCCTCTAACCGAGCTCTCTCTCTCACCCCTGTATCTGGGGAGGCCCATCTAACCCCTCTCTCACACACTCCTGTATCTGGGGAGGGTCCTCTAACCCCTCTCTCACACTCCTGTATCTGGAGAGGCCCCTCTAACCCCTCTCTCACACTCCTGTATCTGGAGAGGCCTCTCCAACCCCATTCTCACACTCCTGTATCTGGAGAGGCCCCTCTAACCCCTCTCTCTCTCTCACCTCTGTATCTGGAGAGGTCCCTCTAACCCTCTCTCACACACTCCTGTATCTGGGGAGGTCCCTCTAACCCTCTCACACACTCCTGTATCTGGGGAGGTCCCTCTAACCCTCTCACACACTCCTGTATCTGGGGAGGTCCCTCTAACCCTCTCTCACACTCCTGTATATGGAGAGGTCCCTCTAACCCTCTCTCACACACTCCTGTATCTGGGGCGATCCCTCTAACCCCTCTCTCACACTCCTGTATCTGGGGAGGCCCCTCTAACCCCTCTCCCACACTCCTGTATCTGGGGAGGTCCCTCTAACCCCTCTCTCACTCCTGTATCTGGAGAGGTCCCTCTAATCCCCATACACTCCTGTATCTGGAGAGGCCCCTCTAACCCCTCGCTCTCTCACACTCCTGTATCTGGGGAGGTCCCTCTAACCCCTCTCTCACACTCCTGTATCTGGAGAGGCCCCTCTAACCCCTCTCTCACACTCCTGTATCTGGGGAGGTCCCTCTAACCCCTCTCTCTCACACTCCTGTATCTGGAGAGGCCTCTCTAACCCCTCTCTCACACTCCTGTATCTGGAGATGTCCCTATAATCCCTCTCTCAAACTCCTGTATCTGGAGAGGTCCCTCTATCCCCTCTCTCACACTCTTGTATCTGGGGAGGCCCCTCTAACCCCTCTCACACACTCCTGTATCTGGGGAGGTCACTCTAATCCCTCTCTCACACTCTTGTATCTGGGGAGGCCCCTCTAAACCCTCGCACACACTCCTGTATCTGGGGAGGTCCCTATAATCCCTCTCTCACACTCCTGTATCTGGAGAGGTCCCTCTAACCCCTCTCTCACACTCTTGTATCTGGGGAGACCCCTCTAACCCCTCTCACCCACTCCTGTATCTGGGGAGGTCACTCTAATCCCTCTCTCACACTCCTGTATCTGGGGAGGCCCCTCTAACTCCTCTCTCACTCCTGTATCTGGAGAGGCCCCTCTAACCCCTCTCTCACACTCCTGTATCTGGGGAGATCTCTATAATCCCTCTCTCACACTCCTGTATCTGGGGAGGCCACTCTAACCCCTCTCTCACACTCCTGTATCTGGGGAGGTCCCTCTAACCCCTCTCACACACTCCTGTATCTGGAGAGGTCCCTCTAACCCTCTCTCACACTCCTGTATCTGGAAAGTTCCCTCTAACCCCTCTCTCACACTCCTGTATCTGGGGAGGTCCCTCTAACCCCTCTCGCTCACACTCCTGTATCTGGAGAGGCCTCTCTAACCCCTCTCTCACACTCCTGTATCTGGAGATGTCCCTATAATCCCTCTCTCACACTCCTGTATCTGGAGAGGTCCCTCTAACCCCTCTCTCACACTCTTGTATCTGGGGAGGCCCCTCTAACCCCTCTCACACACTCCTGTATCTGGGGAGGTCACTCTAATCCCTCTCTCACACTCTTGTATCTGGGGAGGTCCCTCTAAACCCTCTCACACACTCCTGTATCTGGGGAGGTCCCTATAATCCCTCTCTCACACTCCTGTATCCGGAGAGGTCCCTCTAACCCCTCTCTCACACTCTTGTATCTGGGGAGGCCCCTCTAACCTCTCTCACCCACTCCTGTATCTGGGGAGGTCACTCTAATCACTCTCTCACACTCCTGTATCTGGGGAGGCCCCTCTAACTCCTCTCTCACTCCTGTATCTGGAGAGGCCCCTCTAACCCCTCTCTCACACTCCTGTATCTGGGGAGATCTCTATAATCCCTCTCTCACACTCCTGTATCTGGGGAGGCCACTCTAACCCCTCTCTCACACTCCTGTATCTGGGGAGGTCCCTCTAACCTCTCTCACACACTCCTGTATCTGGAGAGGTCCCTCTAACCCTCTCTCACACTCCTGTATCTGGAGAGGTCCCTCTAACCCCTCGCTCTCTCACACTCCTGTATCTGGGGAGGTCCCTCTAACCCCTCTCTCACACTCCTGTATCTGGAGAGGCCCCTCTAACCCCTCTCTCACACTCCTGTATCTGGGGAGGTCCCTCTAACCCCTCTCTCTCACACTCCTGTATCTGGAGAGGCCTCTCTAACCCCTCTCTCACACTCCTGTATCTGGAGATGTCCCTATAATCCCTCTCTCAAACTCCTGTATCTGGAGAGGTCCCTCTAACCCCTCTCTCACACTCTGTATCTGGGGAGGCCCCTCTAACCCCTCTCACACACTCCTGTATCTGGGGAGGTCACTCTAATCCCTCTCTCACACTCTTGTATCTGGGGAGGCCCCTCTAAACCCTCGCACACACTCCTGTATCTGGGGAGGTCCCTATAATCCCTCTCTCACACTCCTGTATCTGGAGAGGTCCCTCTAACCCCTCTCTCACACTCTTGTATCTGGGGAGACCCCTCTAACCCCTCTCACCCACTCCTGTATCTGGGGAGGTCACTCTAATCCCTCTCTCACACTCCTGTATCTGGGGAGGCCCCTCTAACTCCTCTCTCACTCCTGTATCTGGAGAGGCCCCTCTAACCCCTCTCTCACACTCCTGTATCTGGGGAGATCTCTATAATCCCTCTCTCACACTCCTGTATCTGGGGAGGCCACTCTAACCCCTCTCTCACACTCCTGTATCTGGGGAGGTCCCTCTAACCCCTCTCACACACTCCTGTATCTGGAGAGGTCCCTCTAACCCTCTCTCACACTCCTGTATCTGGAAAGTTCCCTCTAACCCCTCTCTCACACTCCTGTATCTGGGGAGGTCCCTCTAACCCCTCTCGCTCACACTCCTGTATCTGGAGAGGCCTCTCTAACCCCTCTCTCACACTCCTGTATCTGGAGATGTCCCTATAATCCCTCTCTCACACTCCTGTATCTGGAGAGGTCCCTCTAACCCCTCTCTCACACTCTTGTATCTGGGGAGGCCCCTCTAACCCCTCTCACACACTCCTGTATCTGGGGAGGTCACTCTAATCCCTCTCTCACACTCTTGTATCTGGGGAGGCCCCTCTAAACCCTCTCACACACTCCTGTATCTGGGGAGGTCCCTATAATCCCTCTCTCACACTCCTGTATCTGGAGAGGTCCCTCTAACCCCTCTCTCACACTCTTGTATCTGGGGAGGCCCCTCTAACCTCTCTCACCCACTCCTGTATCTGGGGAGGTCACTCTAATCCCTCTCTCACACTCCTGTATCTGGGGAGGCCCCTCTAACTCCTCTCTCACTCCTGTATCTGGAGAGGCCCCTCTAACCCCTCTCTCACACTCCTGTATCTGGGGAGATCTCTATAATCCCTCTCTCACACTCCTGTATCTGGGGAGGCCGCTCTAACCCCTCTCTCACACTCCTGTATCTGGGGAGGTCCCTCTAACCTCTCTCACACACTCCTGTATCTGGAGAGGTCCCTCTAACCCTCTCTCACACTCCTGTATCTGGAGAGGTCCCTCTAACCCCTCGCTCACACTCCTGTATCTGGAGAGGTCCCTCTAACCCCTCTCTCACACTCTTGTATCTGGAGAGGCCCCTCTAACCCCTTTCTCACACTCCTGTATCTGGAGAGGTCCCTCTAACCCCTCTCTCACACTCTTGTATCTGGAGAGGCCCCTCTAACACCTCTCTCACATTCCTGTATCTGGGGAGGTCCTGCTAACCCCTCTCTCTCTCACTCCTGTATCTGGGGAAGCCCCTCTAACCCCTCTCTCACACTCCTGTATCTGGGGAGGTCCCTCTAACCCCTCTCTCACACTCCTGTATCTGGGGAGGTCCCTCTAACCCCTCTCTCACACTCCTGTATCTGGGGAGATCTCTATAATCCCTCTCTCACACTCTTGTATCTGGGGAGGCCCCTCTAAACCCTCTCACACACTCCTGTATCTGGGGAGGTCCCTATAATCCCTCTCTCACACTCCTGTATCTGGAGAGGTCCCTCTAACCCCTCTCTCACACTCTTGTATCTGGGGAGGCCCCTCTAACCCCTCTCACCCACTCCTGTATCTGGGGAGGTCACTCTAATCCCTCTCTCACACTCCTGTATCTGGGGAGGCCCCTCTAACTCCTCTCTCACTCCTGTATCTGGAGAGGCCCCTCTAACCCCTCTCTCACACTCCTGTATCTGGGGAGATCTCTATAATCCCTCTCTCACACTCCTGTATCTGGGGAGGCCACTCTAACCCCTCTCTCACACTCCTGTATCTGGGGAGGTCCCTCTAACCCCTCCCACACACTCCTGTATCTGGAGAGGTCCCTCTAACCCTCTCTCACACTCCTGTATCTGGAGAGGTCCCTCTAACCCCTCGCTCACACTCCTGTATCTGGAGAGGTCCCTCTAACCCCTCTCTCACACTCTTGTATCTGGAGAGGCCCCTCTAACCCCTTTCTCACACTCCTGTATCTGGAGAGGTCCCTCTAACCCCTCTCTCACACTCTTGTATCTGGAGAGGCCCCTCTAACCCCTCTCTCACACTCCTGTATCTGGGGAGGTCCTGCTAACCCCTCTCTCTCTCACTCCTGTATCTGGGGAAGCCCCTCTAACCCCTCTCTCACACTCCTGTATCTGGGGAGGTCCCTCTAACCCCTCTCTCACACTCCTGTAACTGGGGAGGTCCCTCTAACCCCTCTCTCACACTCCTGTATCTGGGGAGATCTCTATAATCCCTGTCTCACACTCCTGTATCTGGGGAGGCCACTCTAACCCCTCTCTCACACTCCTGTATCTGGGGAGGTCCCTCTAACCCCTCTCACACACTCCTGTATCTGGAGAGGTCCCTCTAACCCCTCTCTCACACTCTTGTATCTGGAGAGGCCCCTCTAACCCCTTTCTCACACTCCTGTATCTGGAGAGGTCCCTCTAACCCCTCTCTCACACTCTTGTATCTGGAGAGGCCCCTCTAACCCCTCTCTCACACTCCTGTATCTGGGGAGGTCCTGCTAACCCCTCTCTCTCTCACTCCTGTATCTGGGGAAGCCCCTCTAACCCCTCTCTCACACTCCTGTATCTGGGGAGGTCCCTCTAACCCTTCTCTCACACTCCTGTATCTGGGGAGGTCCTGCTAACCCCTCTCACACACTCCTGTATCTGGAGAGGTCCCTCTAACCCCTCTCTCACACTCTTGTATCTGGGGAGGCCCCTCTAACCCCTCTCTCACACTCCTGTATCTGGGGAGGTCTCTATAATCCCTCTCTCACACTCCTGTATCTGGGGAGGCCACTCTAACCCCTCTCTCACACTCCTGTATCTGGGGAGGTCCCTCTAACCCCTCTCACACACTCCTGTATCTGGAGAGGTCCCTCTAACCCTCTCTCACACTCCTGTATCTGGAGAGGTCCCTCTAATCCCTCGCTCACACTCCTGTATCTGGAGAGGTCCCTCTAACCCCTCTCTCACACTCTTGTATCTGGAGAGGCCCCTCTAACCCCTTTCTCACACTCCTGTATCTGGAGAGGTCCCTCTAACCCCTCTCTCACACTCCTGTATCTGGGGAGGTCCTGCTAACCCCTCTCTCTCTCACTCCTGTATCTGGGGAGGTCCTGCTAACCCCTCTCTCTCTCACTCCTGTATCTGGGAAGCCCCTCTAACCCCTCTCTCACACTCCTGTATCTGGGGAGGTCCCTCTAACCCCTCTCTCACACTCCTGTAACTGGGGAGGTCACTCTAACCCCTCTCTCACACTCCTGTATCTGGGGAGATCTCTATAATCCCTCTCTCACACTCCTGTATCTGGGGAGGCCACTCTAACCCCTCTCTCACACTCCTGTATCTGGGGAGGTCCCTCTAACCCCTCTCACACACTCCTGTATCTGGAGAGGTCCCTCTAACCCCTCTCTCACACTCTTGTATCTGGAGAGGCCCCTCTAACCCCTTTCTCACACTCCTGTATCTGGAGAGGTCCCTCTAACCCCTCTCTCACACTCTTGTATCTGGAGAGGCCCCTCTAACCCCTCTCTCACACTCCTGTATCTGGGGAGGTCCTGCTAACCCCTCTCTCTCTCACTCCTGTATCTGGGGAAGCCCCTCTAACCCCTCTCTCACACTCCTGTATCTGGGGAGGTCCCTCTAACCCTTCTCTCACACTCCTGTATC
This sequence comes from Squalus acanthias, assembly GCA_030390025.1. Taxonomy (NCBI): domain Eukaryota; kingdom Metazoa; phylum Chordata; class Chondrichthyes; order Squaliformes; family Squalidae; genus Squalus; species Squalus acanthias. Next base: position 331,879 of record JASTWF010000490.1, on the reverse strand, counting down.
TGGGGAGGTCCTGCTAACCCCTCTCACACACTCCTGTATCTGGAGAGGTCCCTCTAACCCCTCTCTCACACTCTTGTATCTGGGGAGGCCCCTCTAACCCCTCTCTCACACTCCTGTATCTGGGGAGGTCTCTATAATCCCTCTCTCACACTCCTGTATCTGGGGAGGCCACTCTAACCCCTCTCTCACACTCCTGTATCTGGGGAGGTCCCTCTAACCCCTCTCACACACTCCTGTATCTGGAGAGGTCCCTCTAACCCTCTCTCACACTCCTGTATCTGGAGAGGTCCCTCTAACCCCTCGCTCACACTCCTGTATCTGGAGAGGTCCCTCTAACCCCTCTCTCACACTCCTGTAACTGGGGAGGTCCCTCTAACCCCTCTCTCACACTCCTGTATCTGGGGAGATCTCTATAATCCCTCTCTCACACTCCTGTATCTGGGGAGGCCACTCTAACCCCTCTCTCACACTCCTGTATCTGGGGAGGTCCCTCTAACCCCTCTCACACACTCCTGTATCTGGAGAGGTCCCTCTAACCCCTCTCTCACACTCTTGTATCTGGAGAGGCCCCTCTAACCCCTTTCTCACACTCCTGTATCTGGAGAGGTCCCTCTAACCCCTCTCTCACACTCTTGTATCTGGAGAGGCCCCTCTAACCCCTCTCTCACACTCCTGTATCTGGGGAGGTCCTGCTAACCCCTCTCTCTCTCACTCCTGTATCTGGGGAAGCCCCTCTAACCCCTCTCTCACACTCCTGTATCTGGGGAGGTCCCTCTAACCCTTCTCTCACACTCCTGTATCTGGGGAGGTCCTGCTAACCCCTCTCACACACTCCTGTATCTGGAGAGGTCCCTCTAACCCCTCTCTCACACTCTTGTATCTGGGGAGGCCCCTCTAACCCCTCTCTCACACTCCTGTATCTGGGGAGGTCTCTATAATCCCTCTCTCACACTCCTGTATCTGGGGAGGCCACTCTAACCCCTCTCTCACACTCCTGTATCTGGGGAGGTCCCTCTAACCCCTCTCACACACTCCTGTATCTGGAGAGGTCCCTCTAACCCTCTCTCACACTCCTGTATCTGGAGAGGTCCCTCTAACCCCTCGCTCACACTCCTGTATCTGGAGAGGTCCCTCTAACCCCTCTCTCACACTCTTGTATCTGGAGAGGCCCCTCTAACCCCTTTCTCACACTCCTGTATCTGGAGAGGTCCCTCTAACCCCTCTCTCACACTCCTGTATCTGGGGAGGTCCTGCTAACCCCTCTCTCTCTCACTCCTGTATCTGGGGAGGTCCTGCTAACCCCTCTCTCTCTCACTCCTGTATCTGGGGAAGCCCCTCTAACCCCTCTCTCACACTCCTGTATCTGGGGAGGTCCCTCTAACCCCTCTCTCACACTCCTGTAACTGGGGAGGTCCCTCTAACCCCTCTCTCACACTCCTGTATCTGGGGAGATCTCTATAATCCCTCTCTCACACTCCTGTATCTGGGGAGGCCACTCTAACCCCTCTCTCACACTCCTGTATCTGGGGAGGTCCCTCTAACCCCTCTCACACACTCCTGTATCTGGAGAGGTCCCTCTAACCCCTCTCTCACACTCTTGTATCTGGAGAGGCCCCTCTAACCCCTTTCTCACACTCCTGTATCTGGAGAGGTCCCTCTAACCCCTCTCTCACACTCTTGTATCTGGAGAGGCCCCTCTAACCCCTCTCTCACACTCCTGTATCTGGGGAGGTCCTGCTAACCCCTCTCTCTCTCACTCCTGTATCTGGGGAAGCCCCTCTAACCCCTCTCTCACACTCCTGTATCTGGGGAGGTCCCTCTAACCCTTCTCTCACACTCCTGTATCTGGGGAGGTCCTGCTAACCCCTCTCACACACTCCTGTATCTGGAGAGGTCCCTCTAACCCCTCTCTCACACTCTTGTATCTGGGGAGGCCCCTCTAACCCCTCTCTCACACTCCTGTATCTGGGGAGGTCTCTATAATCCCTCTCTCACACTCCTGTATCTGGGGAGGCGACTCTAACCCCTCTCTCACACTCCTGTATCTGGGGAGGTCCCTCTAACCCCTCTCACACACTCCTGTATCTGGAGAGGTCCCTCTAACCCTCTCTCACACTCCTGTATCTGGAGAGGTCCCTCTAACCCCTCGCTCACACTCCTGTATCTGGAGAGGTCCCTCTAACCCCTCTCTCACACTCTTGTATCTGGAGAGGCCCCTCTAACCCCTTTCTCACACTCCTGTATCTGGAGAGGTCCCTCTAACCCCTCTCTCACACTCCTGTATCTGGGGAGGTCCTGCTAACCCCTCTCTCTCTCACTCCTGTATCTGGGGAAGCCCCTCTAACCCCTCTCTCACACTCCTGTATCTGGGGAGGCCCCTTTAACCCCTCTCTCACACTCCTGTATCTGGGGAGGTCCCTCTAACCCCTCTCTCACACTCCTGTATCTGGGGAGGTCCTGCTAACCCCTCTCTCTCTCACTCCTGTATCTGGGGAGGCCCCTCTAACCCCTCTCTCACACTCCTGTATCAGGGGAGGTCCCTCTAACCCCTCTCTCACACTCCTGTATCTGGGGAGGTCCCTCTAATTCCTCTCTCACACTCCTGTATCAGGGGAGGTCCCTCTAACCCCTCTCTCACACTCCTGTATCTGGGGAGGCTCCTCTAATCCCTCTCTCACACTCCTGTATCAGGGGAGGTCCCTCTAACCGCTCTCTCTCTCACACCCCTGTATCTGGGGAGGCCCCTCTAACCCCTCTCTCACACCCCTGTATCTGGGGAGGCCCCTCTAACCCCTCTCTCACACTCCTGTATCTGGAGAGGCCCCTCTAACCCCTCTCTCTCTCACACTCCTGTATCTGGGGAGGGCCCTCGAACCCCTCTCTCTCGCACACTCCTGTATCTGGGGAGGTTCCTCTAACCCCTCTCTCACACTCCTGTATCTGGAGAGGCCCCTCTAACCCCTCTCTCTCTCACACTCCTGTATCTGGGCAGGTCCCTCTAACCCTTCTCTCACACTCCTGTATCTGGAGAGGCCCCTCTAACCCCTCTCTCACACTCCTGTATCTGGAGAGGTCTCTCTAACCCTCTCTCACACTCCTGTATCTGGGGAGGTCCCTCTAACCCCTCTCTCACACTCCTGTATCTGGGGAAGCCTCTCTAAACCCTCTCTCACACTCCTGTATCTGGAGAGGTCCCTATAATCCCTCCCTCACACTCCTGTATCTGGAGAGGTCCCTATAATCCCTCTCTCACACTCCTGTATCTGGAGAGGTCCCTCTAACCCCTCTCTCACACTCCTGTATCTGGAGAGGTCCCTCTAACCCCTCTCTCACACTCCTGTATCTGTGGAGGCCCCTCTAACCCCTCTCTCACACTTCTGTATCTGTGGAGGCCCCTCTAACCCCTCTCTCACAGTCCTGTATCTGGGGAGGTCCCTCTGACCCCTCTCTCACACTCCTGTATCTGGGGAAGCCTCTCTAAACCCTCTCTCACACTCCTGTATCTGGAGAGGCCCCTCTAACCGCGCTCTCTCACACACTCCTGTATCTGGGGAGGTCCCTCTAACCCCTCTCTCACACACTCCTGTATCTGGGGAGGTCCCTCTAACCCTCTCTCACACTCCTGTATCTGGAGAGGCCCCTCTAACCCCTCTCTCACACTCCTGTATCTGGATAGGCCTCTCTAAACCCTCTCTCACACTCTTGTATCTGGGGAGGTCCCTCTAACCCCTCTCTCACACTCCTGTATCTGGGGAGGTCCCTCTAACCCCTCTCACACACTCCTGTATCTGGAGAGGTCCCTCTAACCCCTCTCTCACACTCTTGTATCTGGAGAGGCCCCTCTAACCCCTTTCTCACACTCCTGTATCTGGAGAGGTCCCTCTAACCCCTCTCTCACACTCTTGTATCTGGAGAGGCCCCTCTAACCCCTCTCTCACACTCCTGTATCTGGGGAGGTCCTGCTAACCCCTCTCTCTCTCACTCCTGTATCTGGGGAAGCCCCTCTAACCCCTCTCTCACACTCCTGTATCTGGGGAGGTCCCTCTAACCCTTCTCTCACACTCCTGTATCTGGGGAGGTCCTGCTAACCCCTCTCACACACTCCTGTATCTGGAGAGGTCCCTCTAACCCCTCTCTCACACTCTTGTATCTGGGGAGGCCCCTCTAACCCCTCTCTCACACTCCTGTATCTGGGGAGGTCTCTATAATCCCTCTCTCACACTCCTGTATCTGGGGAGGCGACTCTAACCCCTCTCTCACACTCCTGTATCTGGGGAGGTCCCTCTAACCCCTCTCACACACTCCTGTATCTGGAGAGGTCCCTCTAACCCTCTCTCACACTCCTGTATCTGGAGAGGTCCCTCTAACCCCTCGCTCACACTCCTGTATCTGGAGAGGTCCCTCTAACCCCTCTCTCACACTCTTGTATCTGGAGAGGCCCCTCTAACCCCTTTCTCACACTCCTGTATCTGGAGAGGTCCCTCTAACCCCTCTCTCACACTCCTGTATCTGGGGAGGTCCTGCTAACCCCTCTCTCTCTCACTCCTGTATCTGGGGAAGCCCCTCTAACCCCTCTCTCACACTCCTGTATCTGGGGAGGCCCCTTTAACCCCTCTCTCACACTCCTGTATCTGGGGAGGTCCCTCTAACCCCTCTCTCACACTCCTGTATCTGGGGAGGTCCTGCTAACCCCTCTCTCTCTCACTCCTGTATCTGGGGAGGCCCCTCTAACCCCTCTCTCACACTCCTGTATCAGGGGAGGTCCCTCTAACCCCTCTCTCACACTCCTGTATCTGGGGAGGTCCCTCTAATTCCTCTCTCACACTCCTGTATCAGGGGAGGTCCCTCTAACCCCTCTCTCACACTCCTGTATCTGGGGAGGCTCCTCTAATCCCTCTCTCACACTCCTGTATCAGGGGAGGTCCCTCTAACCGCTCTCTCTCTCACACCCCTGTATCTGGGGAGGCCCCTCTAACCCCTCTCTCACACCCCTGTATCTGGGGAGGCCCCTCTAACCCCTCTCTCACACTCCTGTATCTGGAGAGGCCCCTCTAACCCCTCTCTCTCTCACACTCCTGTATCTGGGGAGGGCCCTCGAACCCCTCTCTCTCGCACACTCCTGTATCTGGGGAGGTTCCTCTAACCCCTCTCTCACACTCCTGTATCTGGAGAGGCCCCTCTAACCCCTCTCTCTCTCACACTCCTGTATCTGGGCAGGTCCCTCTAACCCTTCTCTCACACTCCTGTATCTGGAGAGGCCCCTCTAACCCCTCTCTCACACTCCTGTATCTGGAGAGGTCTCTCTAACCCTCTCTCACACTCCTGTATCTGGGGAGGTCCCTCTAACCCCTCTCTCACACTCCTGTATCTGGGGAAGCCTCTCTAAACCCTCTCTCACACTCCTGTATCTGGAGAGGTCCCTATAATCCCTCCCTCACACTCCTGTATCTGGAGAGGTCCCTATAATCCCTCTCTCACACTCCTGTATCTGGAGAGGTCCCTCTAACCCCTCTCTCACACTCCTGTATCTGGAGAGGTCCCTCTAACCCCTCTCTCACACTCCTGTATCTGTGGAGGCCCCTCTAACCCCTCTCTCACACTTCTGTATCTGTGGAGGCCCCTCTAACCCCTCTCTCACAGTCCTGTATCTGGAGAGGTCCCTCTGACCCCTCTCTCACACTCCTGTATCTGGGGAAGCCTCTCTAAACCCTCTCTCACACTCCTGTATCTGGAGAGGCCCCTCTAACCGCGCTCTCTCACACACTCCTGTATCTGGGGAGGTCCCTCTAACCCCTCTCTCACACACTCCTGTATCTGGGGAGGTCCCTCTAACCCTCTCTCACACTCCTGTATCTGGAGAGGCCCCTCTAACCCCTCTCTCACACTCCTGTATCTGGATAGGCCTCTCTAAACCCTCTCTCACACTCTTGTATCTGGGGAGGTCCCTCTAACCCCTCTCTCACACTCCTGTATCTGGAGAGGTCCCTCTAACCCCTCTCTCACACACTCCTTTATCTGGGGAGGTCCCTCTAACCCCTCTCTCACACTCCTGTATCTGGAGAGTTCCCTCTAAGCCCTCTCTCACACTCCTGTATCTGGGGAGGTCCCTCTAACCCCCCTCTCACACTCCTGTATCTGGAGAGGCCTCTCTAACCCCTCTCACACACTCCTGTATCTGGGCAGGTCCCTCTAACCCCTCTCTCACACTCCTGTATCTGGGGAGGTCCCTCTAACCCCTCTCTCACCCTCCTGTATCTGGAGATGCCCCTCTAACCCCTCTCTCTCTCACACTCCTGTATCTGGGGAGGTCCCTCTAACCCCTCTCTCACACTCCTGTATCTGGGACGATCCCTCTAACCCCTCTCTCACACTCCTGTATCTGGGGAGGTCCCTCTAACCCCTCTCTCACACTCCTGTATCTGGAGAGGTCCCTCTAACCCCTCTCTCACACTCCTGTATCTGGGACGATCCCTCTAACCCCTCTCTCACACTCCTGTATCTGGGGAGGTCCCTGTAACCCCTCTCTCACACTCCTGTATCTGGAGAGGTCCCTCTAACCCCTCTCTCTCTCACACTCCTGTATCTAGGGAGATTCCTCTAACCCCTCTCTCACACTCCTGTATCTGGAGAGGCCTCTCTAACCCTCTCTCACACTCCTGTATCTGGGGAGGTCCCTCTAACCTGTCTCTCACACTCCTGTATCTGGAGAGGCCTCTCTAACCCCTCTCTCACAGTCCTGTATCAGGGGAGGCCCCTCTAACTCCTCTCTCACAGTCCTGTATCAGGGGAGGCCCCTCTAACCCCTCTCTCACAGTCCTGTATCTGGAGAGGCCTCTCTAACCCCTCTCTCACAGTCCTGTATCAGGGGAGGCCCCTCTAACCCCTCTCTCACAGTCCTGTATCTGGAGAGGCCTCTATCTCACTTCCATCTTTCTCTATTTTATCGAGACTGCCCTACGCCTCACAGCCTTCCTGTCTGATCTTCGTCACCTCCCAATACCCAGCCCTTCCCTTCCCCTGCTCCGTGTGCCTCAGTACCGCCGGGGGAGCTGCGTTCCTCGGCCGTACTGCTCGAGCGGTGCGGTGCGGAGAGTGACTGCGCCTGTCTCGGTTACTGAGGTTTTGTTTTGTCTCTCAGAACGGAAAGACGCCATTCCTGCTGGCGGCTGAGAACGGGCAGTTGGACGCGGTGATGCATCTCCGCGGCCTCGGCTGTGATGAGCAGATTAAGGACAAGGTAACTCCAGCGCGGCCGCCCGCGCCCTGCCCTGCCCTGCCCGTGACCCTGATGAGCACTTGCTGACGGGAGAGTGAACCTGCCTCGTTGTTAACATCGTGTCTCCAATTCTTCTTCACCCTCCACCCAGGAAGCAAACAGCGCCGTTCACTTGGCAGCGGCTCAGGGCCACGAGCACGTACTGGAGAGTCTGGTCGAGGTGATCTACACTGAGGCGAAAAACCAGGTCAGTCCTCAACCAACACACAGCTTTGTGTGAGACGGCTGCACTGCTGCGCAGAGGCAGCTTGGGGGCACCATTGTAAAGAGGCAGGCGTTTGCTGTCTGATACAGTGTCAACACCATTGCTGACTGTTCCCTTCATGGTAGATTTGTGCTGTGCACTTGAAAGAAAGAAAGACTTGCATTTCTCCAGCGCCTTTCACGACCACCGGACGTCTCAAAGCGCTTTACAGCCAATGAAGTACTTTTTTGAAGTATAGTCACTGTTGTAATGTGGAAAACGCAGCAGCCAATTTGTGCACAGCAAGCTCCCACAAACAGCAATGAGATAATGACCGGATAATCTGTTTTAGTGATGTTGATTGAGGGAGAAATATTGGCCCCAGGGCACCGGGGAGAACTCCCCCCTGTTCTTCTTCAAAATAGTGGCCGTGGGATCTTTTATGTCCACCTGAGAGAGCAGACGGGGCCTCGGTTTAACGTCTCACCCGAAAGGTGGCACCTCCGACAGTGCGGCGCTCCCTCAGTACCGCCCCTCCGACAGTGCGGCGCTCCCTCAGTACTGCCCCTCCGACAGTGCGGCGCTCCCTCAGTACCGCCCCTCCGACAGTGCGGCGCTCCCTCAGTACCGCCCCTCCGACAGTGCGGCGCTCCCTCAGTACCGCCCCTCCGACAGTGCGGCGCTCCCTCAGTACTGCCCCTCCGACAGTGCGGCGCTCCCTCAGTACCGCCCCTCCGACAGTGCGGCGCTCCCTCAGTACCGCCCCTCCGACAGTGCGGCGCTCCCTCAGTACCGCCCCTCCGACAGTGCGGCGCTCCCTCAGTACTGCCCCTCCGACAGTGCAGCGCTCCCTCAGTACTGCCCCTCCGACAGTGTGGCACTCCCTCAGTACTGGACCTCCGACAGTGCGGCGCTCCCTCAGTACTGCCCCTCTGACAGTGCGGCGCTCCCTCAGTACTGCCCCTCCGACAGTGCGGCGCACCCTCAGTACCGCCCCTCCGACAGTGCGGCGCTCCCTCAGTACCGCCCCTCCGACAGTGCGGCGCTCCCTCAGTACTGCCCCTCCGACAGTGCGGCGCTCCCTCAGTACTGCCTCTCCGACAGTGTGGCACTCCCTCAGTACTGCCCCTCCGACAGTGCGGCGCTCCCTCAGTACTGCCCCTCCGACAGTGCGGCGCTCCCTCAGTACTGCCCCTCCGACAGTGTGGCACTCCCTCAGTACTGCCACTCCGACAGTGTGGCGCTCCCTCAGTACTGCCCCTCCGACTGTGCAGCACTCCCTCAGTACTGCCCCTCCGACTGTGCGGCACTCCCTCAGTACCGCCCCTCCGACAGTGCGGCACTCCCTCAGTACCGCCCCTCCGACAGTGCGGCACTCCCTCAGTACCGCCCCTCCGACAGTGCGGCACTCCCTCAGTACTGCCCCTCCGACAGTGCGGCACTCCCTCAGTACTGCCCCTCCGACAGTGTGGCTCTCCGTCAGTACCGCCCCTCCGACAGTGCGGCACTCCCTCAGTACCGCCCCTCCGACAGTGCGGCACTCCCTCAGTACCGCCCCTCCGACAGTGCGGCACTCCCTCAGTACCGCCCCTCCGACAGTGCGGCACTCCCTCAGTACTGCCCCTCCGACAGTGCGGCACTCCCTCAGTACTGCCCCTCCGACAGTGTGGCTCTCCCTCAGTACCGCCCCTCCGACAGTGCGGCGCTCCCTCAGTACTGCCCCTCTGACAGTGCGGCGCTCCCTCAGTACCGCCTCTCCGACAGTGCGGCGCTCCCTCAGTACCGCCCCTCTGACAGTGCGGCGCTCCCTCAGTACTGCCCCTCCGACAGTGCAGCGCTCCCTCAGTACCGCCCCTCCGACAGTGCGGCGCTCCCTCAGTACTGCCCCTCTGACAGTGCGGCGCTCCCTCAGTACTGCAGTGGGGTGTCAGCCTAGATTTACGTGCTCATGTCCATGGAGCGGGACTTGAACCCACGACCTTTTGACGGTGAGTGTGCTCTCCGCTGAGCCACAGCTGACACTTGCAGTCATTAAGAACTGGTTGGCAGCTGCCCGAGATCGAATCGCTGCAGCGACCGAGATCCACTAATTCAGCTCAGCCCGGGGAAGGGATGTGATCCACCTGCTCCCCGGGGCTCAGTCCCACACCGGGCAGTGCTCTCCCGCTCCCCGGGTCTCAGTATTATGGGGAAGCCGTGCGGGGTTATGGGATGTCCACACCCCAATGCTGCCACTGGTGCCTCAGGGCTCGGGCGGGGAATTTGTGAGTAGTGTCTTTCAGTCGGAGCATTTTAAAGAATATTGTCCCCAGTCTCTCAAACCCCGTCCACCTGTTCCTTCTTTCAGGACGGACAAACAGCCCTGCACCTCGCGGCTGAGGGCGGCCACTTCAACTGTGTCAAATCGCTGCTCAACCACCAATGTCAAATCAACGTGCTGAGCAGTGTGAGTACCTGAAGTGAGGAAAAGTGTGAGTGAGTGAAGAGTGAGTGAAGTGTGAGTGAATGAAGAGTGAGTGAAGTGTGAGTGAGTGAAGAGTGAGTGAGTGAGTGAAGTGTGAGTGAGTGAGTGAAGTGTGAGTGAGTGAAGAGTGAGTGAAGTGTGAGTGAAGTGTGAGTGAGTGAAGTGTGAGTGAGTGAAGAGTGAGTGAAGTGTGAGTGAGTGAAGAGTGAGTGAAGAGTGAGTGAAGTGTGAGTGAGTGAGTGAGTGAAGTGTGAGTGAGTGAAGAGTGAGTGAAGTGTGAGTGAGTGAAGAGTGAGTGAAGTGTGAGTGAAGTGTGAGTGAGTGAAGAGTGAGTGAAGTGTGAGTGAGTGAGTGAAGTGTGAGTGAGTGAGTGAAGTGTGAGTGAGTGAGTGAAGTGTGAGTGAGTGAGTGAAGTGTGAGTGAGTGAGTGAAGTGTGAGTGAGTGAGTGAAGTGTGAGTGAGTGAAGAGTGAGTGAAGTGAGTGAGTGAAGAGTGAGTGAGTGAGTGAAGTGTGAGTGAGTGAAGAGTGAGTGAAGTGTGAGTGAGTGAAGAGTGAGTGAAGTGTGAGTGAGTGAAGAGTGAGTGAAGAGTGAGTGAAGAGTGAGTGAAGAGTGAGTGAGTGAAGTGTGAGTGAGTGAAGTGTGAGTGAGTGAGTGAGTGAAGTGTGAGTGAGTGAAGAGTGAGTGAAGTGTGAGTGAGTGAGTGAGTGAAGTGTGAGTGAGTGAAGAGTGAGTGAAGTGTGAGTGAGTGAAGAGTGAGTGAAGTGTGAGTGAGTGAGTGAAGTGTGCGTGAGTGAGTGAAGTGTGAGTGAGTGAAGAGTGAGTGAAGAGTGAGTGAAGTGTGAGTGAAGAGTGAGTGAAGTGTGAGTGAGTGAAGAGTGAGTGAGTGAAGTGTGAGTGAGTGAAGAGTGAGTGAGTGAAGAGTGAGTGAAGAGTGAGTGAGTGAGTGAAGTGTGAGTGAGTGAGTGAAGTGTGAGTGAGTGAAGAGTGAGTGAAGTGTGAGTGAGTGAAGAGTGAGTGAAGTGTGAGTGAAATGTGAGTGAAGTGTGAGTGAGTGAAGAGTGAGTGAAGAGTGAGTGAGTGAGTGAAGAGTGAGTGAGTGAAGAGTGAGTGAAGTGTGCGTGAGTGAGTGAAGAGTGAGTGAAGAGTGAGTGAGTGAAGAGTGAGTGAGTGAAGAGTGAGTGAGTGAGTGAAGTGTGAGTGAGTGAGTGAAGTGTGAGTGAAGTGTGAGTGAGTGAGTGAAGTGTGAGTGAGTGAAGAGTGAGTGAAGTGTGAGTGAGTGAAGTGTGAGTGAGTGAAGAGTGAGTGAAGTGTGAGTGAGTGAAGTGTGAGTGAGTGAAGTGTGAGTGAGTGAGTGAAGTGTAAGTGAGTGAAGAGTGAGTGAGTGAGTGAAGTGTGAGTGAGTGAAGAGTGAGTGAAGTGTGAGTGAGTGAGTGAAGAGTGAGTGAAGTGTGCGTGAGTGAGTGAAGTGTGAGTGAGTGAAGAGTGAGTGAAGTGTGAGTGAGTGAAGAGTGAGTGAGTGAGTGAAGTGTGAGTGAGTGAAGAGTGAGTGAAGTATGAGTGAGTGAAGTGTGAGTGAGTGAAGAGTGAGTGAAGTGTGAGTGAGTGAAGAGTGAGTGAAGTGTGAGTGAGTGAAGAGTGAGTGAAGAGTGAGTGAAGTGTGAGTGAGTGAGTGAAGTGTGAGTGAGTGAAGAGTGAGTGAAGTGTGAGTGAGTGAAGTGAGTGAGTGAAGAGTGAGTGAAGAGTGAGTGAAGTGTGAGTGAGTGAAGAGTGAGTGAAGTGTGAGTGAGTGAAGAGTGAGTGAAGTGTGAGTGACTGAAGAGTGTGTGAAGAGTGAGTGAAGAGTGAGTGAAGAGTGAGTGAAGTGTGAGTGAGTGAAGTGTGAGTGAAGTGTGAGAGAGTGAAGTGTGAGTGACTGAAGAGTGAGTGAAGTGTGAGTGAGTGAAGAGTGAGTGAAGTGAGTGAGTGAAGAGTGAGTGAGTGAGTGAAGTGTGAGTGAGTGAAGAGTGAGTGAAGTGTGAGTGAGTGAGTGAGTGAGTGAAGTGTGAGTGAGTGAGTGAAGAGTGAGTGAAGTGTGCGTGAGTGAGTGAAGTGTGAGTGAGTGAAGAGTGAGTGAAGTGTGAGTGAGTGAAGAGTGAGTGAGTGAGTGAAGTGTGAGTGAGTGAAGAGTGAGTGAAGTGTGAGTGAGTGAAGAGTGAGTGAAGTGTGAGTGAGTGAAGAGTGAGTGAAGAGTGAGTGAAGAGTGAGTGAAGAGTGAGTGAAGTGTGAGTGAGTGAGTGAAGTGTGAGTGAGTGAAGAGTGAGTGAAGTGTGAGTGAGTGAAGTGTGAGTGAGTGAAGAGTGAGTGAAGAGTGAGTGAAGTGTGAGTGAGTGAAGAGTGAGTGAAGTGTGAGTGAGTGAAAAGTGAGGTAAGAGTGAGTGAAGTGTGAGTGAGTGAGTGAAGTGTGAGTGAGTGAAGAGTGAGTGAAGAGTGAGTGAAGAGTGAGTGAAGTGTGAGTGAGTGAAGAGTGAGTGAAGTGTGAGTGAAGTGTGAGAGAGTGAAGTGTGAGTGACTGAAGAGTGAGTGAAGTGTGAGTGAGTGAAGAGTGAGTGAAGTGTGAGTGAGTGAGTGAAGTGTGAGTGAGTGAGTGAAGTGTGAGTGAGTGAGTGAAGTGTGAGTGAGTGAAGAGTGAGTGAAGTGTGAGTGAGTGAAGAGTGAGTGAAGTGTGAGTGAGTGAAGTGTGAGTGAGTGAGTGAAGTGTGAGTGAGTGAACTGTGAGTGAGTGAGTGAAGTGTGAGTGAGTGAAGAGTGAGTGAAGTGTGAGTGAGTGAAGAGTGAGTGAAGTGTGAGTGAAGTGTGAGTGAGTGAAGAGTGAGTGAGTGAGTGAAGTGTGAGTGAGTGAGTGAAGTGTGAGTGAGTGAGTGAAGTGTGAGTGAGTGAAGTGTGAGTGAGTGAGTGAAGTGTGAGTGAGTGAGTGAAGTGTGAGTGAGTGAGTGAAGTGTGAGTGAGTGAAGAGTGAGTGAAGTGAGTGAGTGAAGAGTGAGTGAGTGAGTGAAGTGTGAGTGAGTGAAGAGTGAGTGAAGTGTGAGTGAGTGAGTGAGTGAAGTGTGAGTGAGTGAGTGAAGTGTGAGTGAGTGAAGAGTGAGTGAAGTGTGAGTGAGTGAAGAGTGAGTGAAGTGTGAGTGAGTGAGTGAAGAGTGAGTGAGTGAGTGAAGAGTGAGTGAAGTGTGAGTGAGTGAAGAGTGAGTGAAGTGTGAGTGAGTGAAGAGTGAGTGAAGAGTGAGTGAAGTGTGAGTGAAGAGTGAGTGAAGTGTGAGTGAGTGAAGAGTGAGTGAGTGAAGTGTGAGTGAGTGAAGAGTGAGTGAGTGAAGAGTGAGTGAAGTGTGAGTGAGTGAAGTGTGAGTGAGTGAGTGAAGTGTGAGTGAGTGAAGAGTGAGTGAAGTGTGAGTGAGTGAAGAGTGAGTGAAGTGTGAGTGAAATGTGAGTGAAGTGTGAGTGAGTGAAGAGTGAGTGAAGTGTGAGTGAAGAGTGAGTGAGTGAGTGAAGAGTGAGTGAGTGAAGAGTGAGTGAAGTGTGAGTGAGTGAGTGAAGAGTGAGTGAAGAGTGAGTGAGTGAAGAGTGAGTGAGTGAAGAGTGAGTGAGTGAGTGAAGTGTGAGTGAGTGAGTGAAGTGTGAGTGAAGTGTGAGTGAGTGAGTGAAGTGTGAGTGAGTGAAGAGTGAGTGAAGTGTGAGTGAGTGAAGAGTGAGTGAAGTGTGAGTGAGTGAAGTGTGAGTGAGTGAAGTGTGAGTGAGTGAGTGAAGTGTGAGTGAGTGAAGAGTGAGTGAGTGAAGTGTGAGTGAGTGAAGAGTGAGTGAAGAGTGAGTGAAGAATGAGTGAAGTGTGAGTGAGTAAAGAGTGAGTGAAGTGTGAGTGAAGTGTGAGTGAGTGAAGAGTGAGTGAAGTGTGAGTGAACAGTGAGTGAAGAGTGAGTGAAGAGTGAGTGAAGTGTGAGTGAGTGAAGTGTGAGTGAGTGAAGTGTGAGTGAAGTGTGAGTGAAGTGTGAGTGAGTGAGTGAAGTGTGAGTGAGTGAAGAGTGAGTGAGTGAAGAGTGAGTGAAGTGTGAGTGAGTGAAGAGTGAGTGAAGTGTGAGTGAAGTGTGAGAGAGTGAAGTGTGAGTGACTGAAGAGTGAGTGAAGTGTGAGTGAGTGAAGAGTGAGTGAAGTGTGAGTGAGTGAGTGAAGTGTGAGTGAGTGAGTGAAGTGTGAGTGAGTGAGTGAAGTGTGAGTGAGTGAAGAGTGAGTGAAGTGTGAGTGAGTGAAGAGTGAGTGAAGTGTGAGTGAGTGAAGTGTGAGTGAGTGAGTGAGTGAAGTGTGAGTGAGTGAAGTGTGAGTGAGTGAGTGAAGTGTGAGTGAGTGAAGAGTGAGTGAAGTGTGAGTGAGTGCGTGAAGTGTGAGTGAGTGAGTGAAGTGTGAGTGAGTGAGTGAAGTGTGAGTGAGTGAGTGAAGTGTGAGTGAGTGAAGAGTGAGTGAAGTGAGTGAGTGAAGAGTGAGTGAGTGAGTGAGTGAAGTGTGAGTGAGTGAAGTGTGAGTGAAGTGTGAGTGAGTGAGTGAGTGAAGTGTGAGTGAGTGAGTGAAGTGTGAGTGAGTGAAGAGTGAGTGAAGTGTGAGTGAGTGAAGAGTGAGTGAAGTGTGAGAGAGTGAGTGAAGAGTGAGTGAGTGAAGAGTGAGTGAAGTGTGAGTGAGTGAAGAGTGAGTGAAGTGTGAGTGAGTGAAGAGTGAGTGAAGAGTGAGTGAAGTGTGAGTGAAGAGTGAGTGAAGTGTGAGTGAGTGAAGAGTAAGTGAGTGAAGTGTGAGTGAGTGAAGAGTGAGTGAAGTGTGAGTGAGTGAAGAGTGAGTGAAGTGTGAGTGAGTGAAGTGTGAGTGAGTGAGTGAAGTGTGAGTGAGTGAAGAGTGAGTGAAGTGTGAGTGAGTGAAGAGTGAGTGAAGTGTGAGTGAAATGTGAGTGAAATGTGAGTGAGTGAAGAGTGAGTGAAGTGTGAGTGAAGAGTGAGTGAGTGAGTGAAGTGTGAGTAAGTGAGTGAAGAGTGAGTGAAGAGTGAGTGAGTGAGTGAAGAGTGAGTGAGTGAGTGAAGTGTAAGTGAGTGAGTGAAGTGTGAGTGAAGTGTGAGTGAGTGAGTGAAGTGTGAGTGAGTGAAGAGTGAGTGAAGTGTGAGTGAGTGAAGAGTGAGTGAGTGAGTGAAGTGTGAGTGAGTGAAGAGTGAGTGAAGAGTGAGTGAAGAGTGAGTGAAGTGTGAGTGAGTGAAGAGTGAGTGAAGTGTGAGTGAACTGTGAGTGAGTGAAGAGTGAGTGAAGAGTGAGTGAAGTGTGAGTGAGTGAAGTGTGAGTGAGTGAGTGAAGTGTGAGTGAAGTGTGAGTGAAGTGTGAGTGAGTGAGTGAGTGAAGTGTGAGTGAGTGAAGAGTGAGTGAAGAGTGAGTGAAGTGTGAGCGAGTGAGTGAGTGAAGTGTGAGTGAGTGAAGTGTGATTGAAGTGTGAGTGAAGTGTGAGTGAGTGAGTGAAGTGTGAGTGAGTGAAGAGTGAGTGAAGTGTGAGTGAGTGAGTGAAGAGTGAGTGAGTGAAGAGTGAGTGAAGTGTGAGTGAGTGAAGAGTGAGTGAGTGAAGAGTGAGTGAAGTGTGAGTGAGTGAAGTGTGAGTGAGTGAAGAGTGAGTGAGTGAAGAGTGAGTGAGTGAAGAGTGAGTGAAGAGTGAGTAAAGAGTGAGTGAAGTGTGAGTGAGTGAAGAGTGAGTGAAGTGTGAGTGAAGTGTGAGAGAGTGAAGTGTTAGTGACTGAAGAGTGAGTGAAGTGTGAGTGAGTGAAGAGTGAGTGAAGTGTGAGTGAGTGAGTGAAGTGTGAGTGAGTGAGTGAAGTGTGAGTGAGTGAGTGAAGAGTGAGTGAAGTGTGAGTGAGTGAAGAGTGAGTGAAGTGTGAGTGAGTGAAGTGTGAGTGAGTGAGTGAAGTGTGAGTGAGTGAAGTGTGAGTGAGTGAGTGAAGTGTGAGTGAGTGAAGAGTGAGTGAAGTGTGAGTGAGTGAAGAGTGAGTGAAGTGTGAGTGAAGTGTGAGTGAGTGAAGAGTGAGTGAAGTGTGAGTGAGTGAGTGAAGTGTGAGTGAGTGAGTGAAGTGTGAGTGAGTGAGTGAAGTGTGAGTGAGTGAAGAGTGAGTGAAGTGAGTGAGTGAAGAGTGAGTGAGTGAGTGAAGTGTGAGTGAGTGAAGTGTGAGTGAGTGAGTGAGTGAAGTGTGAGTGAGTGAAGAGTGAGTGAAGTGTGAGTGAGTGAAGAGTGAGTGAAGTGTGAGTGAGTGAGTGAGTGAAGAGTGAGTGAGTGAGTGAAGTGTGAGTGAGTGAAGAGTGAGTGAAGTGTGAGTGAGTGAGTGAGTGAAGAGTGAGTGAGTGAGTTAAGTGTGAGTGAGTGAAAAGTGAGTGAAGTGTGAGTGAGTGAAGAGTGAGTGAAGTGTGAGTGAGTGAGTGAGTGAAGAGTGAGTGAGTGAAGTGTGAGTGAGTGAAGAGTGAGTGAAGTGTGAGTGAGTGAAGAGTGAGTGAAGTGTGAGTGCGTGAAGTGTGAGTGAGTGAAGTGTGAGTGAGTGAAGAGTGAGTGACGTGTGAGTGAGTGAAGTGTGAGTGAGTGAAGTGTGAGTGAGTGAGTGAAGTGTGAGTGAGTGAAGAGTGAGTGAGTAAGTGAAGTGTGAGTGAGTGAAGAGTGAAGAGTGAGTGAAGCGTGAGTGAGTAAAGAGTGAGTGAAGTGTGAGTGAAGTGTGAGTGAGTGAAGAGTGAGTGAAGTGTGAGTGAACTGTGAGTGAGTGAAGAGTGAGTGAAGAGTGAGTGAAGTGTGAGTGAGTGAAGTGTGAGTGAGTGAGTGAAGTGTGAGTGAAGTGTGAGTGAAGTGTGAGTGAGTGAGTGGTGTGAGTGAGTGAAGAGTGAGTGAGTGAAGAGTGAGTGAAGTGTGAGTGAGTGAAGTGTGCGTGAGTGAAGTGTGAGTGAAGTGTGAGTGAAGTGTGAGTGAGTGAAGAGTGAGTGAAGTGTGAGTGAGTGAGTGAGTGAGTGAGTGAGTGAGTGAGTGAAGAGTGAGTGAAGTGTGAGTGAGTGAGTGAGTGAAGAGTGAGTGAGTGAAGTGTGAGTGAGTGAAGAGTGAGTGAGTGAAGAGTGAGTGAAGTGTGAGTGAGTGAAGTGTGAGTGAGTGAAGAGTGAGTGAGTGAAGAGTGAGTGAGTGAAGAGTGAGTGAAGAGTGAGTGAGTGAAGAGTGAGTGAAGTGTGAGTGAGTGAGTGAGTGAAGTGTGAGTGAGTGAAGTGTGAGTGAGTGAAGTGTGAGTGAGTGAGTGAAGTGTGAGTGAGTGAAGAGTGAGTGAAGAGTGAGTGAAGAGTGAGTGAAGTGTGAGTGAGTGAAGTGTGAGTGAAGTGTGAGTGAGTGAAGAGTGAGTGAAGAGTGAGTGAAGAGTGAGTGAAGTGTTAGTGAAGAGTGAGTGAAGTGTGAGTGAGTGAGTGAAGTGTGAGTGAGTGAGTGAGTGAAGAGTGAGTGAAGAGTGAGTGAAGAGTGAGTGAGTGAAGTGTGAGTGAAGTGTGAGTGAGTGAAGAGTGAGTGAAGAGTGAGTGAAGAGTGAGTGAAGTGTGAGTGAGTGAAGTGTGAGTGAAGTGTGAGTGAGTGAAGAGTGAGTGAAGAGTGAGTGAAGTGTGAGTGAGTGAGTGAAGTGCGAGTGAGTGAGTGAGTGAAGTGTGAGTGAGTGAGGTGTGAGTGAGTGAGGTGTGAGTGAGTGAGTGAGTGAGTGAGTGAGTGAAGTGTGAGGGAGGTGCGAGTGAGTGAAGTGTGATCCCGGGCAGCCTTGCACAACAGCAGTGGGCTGAAAACCTGAGTCCATCACAACAACCAATCAGAATTCTCCACAGATTAATGAGATTTGGTCATTTGAATCAAACACCAACATTTGCAATAATGAAAATGGGCCAGGCCCAGGTAATGAGATTCCCTCTTTAAAGGGTCCCTGGTAATGAGATTCTCTCTTTAAAGGGTCGCTGGTAATGAGATTCCCTCTTTAAAGGGTCCCTGGTAATGAGATTCTCTCTTTAAAGGGTCCCAGGTAATGAGATTCTCTTTTTAAAGGGTCCCTGGTAATAAGATTCCCCCCCTCCCCCCACTGTAAGAGGCTCCCTGGTAAATGAGACCCCTCCTATGAGGGTCCCTGATGGGCAGACTCCTTCTTTAAAAGGCCCCCCTTTTGTCGAGTCTTTAAAAGTGGTCTCTGATGATGAGAGTCGCTCTTTAATGGGCTCCGTAGCGCCTACTGTAAATTCAGGGGCGTGGGGAAATGCCTTACCCTAATGTGTGGGTGTGTGAGAATCGTCCGATGTGTATTTGTGTCCTACTGATCCGGGGCTAACCATTGGTGAACAGTCGCAGCGTATCACTGGTGTCGCTGTGTCCATCTGAAGGTCTAATTCCTGCTTCTCCATCCAGCAAAACCTCAATGCCCTGCACTACGCAGTGAGCCAGGGGCATGAAGATGTCTGTCGTTTACTGGTGGAAGAAGGGATCGATGTGAATGCAGTGGGTAAGGTGAGAATGAGGCCTTCAACACCGTTGTGTAAACTCTGAACACGCCCAGGGTTTCGACCCCTTGGTCTGTGCTGGGGACGATTGGCCTCGGCATCCCTCAGTTAAGGGACAAAATAAAAATCAGCCTGGGCTCCTTTGATCTGATCAGATTTCAGTGACTACTGCTGAAAATGCACGTGGATATCAGGCAGGGACGGAGCTGGGCTCGGCTGCGATGCCCCTATGGCTGAATACCCTGCTGACAAGGCCCCGATTTTAACTCCAGGTGGATTCCCCGCTCAGGCCTGTGTTTAAATTACAGTCGGGTCTCAGTCATGTCATCGAGCAGCAACGTGCCTGTGTAAAGAAGGACCCTGTTGGCTCCGGGCGCGGGTCCTCGCTGCCTGCTCAGGAGAACAGGTTAAAATTGCAGATGTTGCGATCATGGCGGCTTTCAGATTGTAAAAGCCAGGGCGATTTTAACTGCCAGGTTTCTGCTGAGCGAGTGGGGTTAAAATCGTCCCTCACTGTCTGGGCTGACACATAAAGAATGGCCATTTGGGTGAGGCATTAGAGGGGAACCAGTGACCGTTGTGCTCACCTGTCAGCGTCTACAGGAGGGCAGCGGAGAGAATGGGGGAGGAGGAGGAGAGCTGCAGAACAGCCGACTGTCATATCCACAGATGCTACTCATGTCCAGTGTCCAGCCCCTCCACCATCTACAAGGCACAAGTCAGGAGTGTGATGGAATATTCTCCACTTGCCTGGATGAGTTGCAGCTCCAACAACACTCAAGAAGCTCGACATCATCCAGGACAAAGCAGCCCGCTTGATTGGCACCCCATCCACCACCGTAAACATTCACTCCCTCCACCACCGGCGTACCGTGGCTGCAGTGTGTACCATCTACAAGATGCACTGCAGCAACTCGCCAAGGCTTCTTCGGCAGCACCTCCCAAACCCGCGACCTCTTCCACCTAGAAGGACAAGGGCAGCAGGCGCATGGGAACACCACCCCCTCCAAGTTCCCCTCCAAGTCACACACCATCCTAACTTGGAAATATATCGGCCGTTCCTTCATCGTCGCTGGGTCAAAATCCTGGAACTCCCTCCCTAACAGCACTGTGGGAGCACCTTCACCACACGGACTGCAGCGGTTCAAGAAGGCGGCTCACCACCACCTTCTCAAGGGCAACTAGGGATGGGCAATAAATGCTGGCCTTGCCAGCGATGCCCACATCCCATGAATGAATTAAAAAAAACTTGGTGCCATTCCACGTTGTAGCTTCTAACCCAGCCTGACATGGGGGACGTGTCCATTGCTCATTTATTGGACTTGTGCATGTTGAATCCTGTCTGATTTGGACGGATGTTCTGAGGGTGGGGGGTGGATATGGAACGGAGTGTTTTACACACTGAGAATAATTGTGCTGTTTTATCTTGCTATTGACAGCATTCCTGCCTCCACCTGGCGGTGAAACACAACTTCGCTCAGCTGGTCAGGCTTTTGATTGATGCCGGCTGTGACGTCAACATCAGTGACTATGTAGGTTCTCCTGAACGTGGGGTATTGTTGACCTTTGATCCAAATGCTAAACCCGACTGGCGTGAAATAGTTAAGGATTATTTATAAAAATTTCTTTGTATCGCCAATTAAAAAAAACAGCTTTGTTTGGGTGCCTGTAATGTGCGTACCTGTAATGTGCATGCCTGTAATGTGAGTGTCTGTAATGAATGTGCACCTGTAATGTGCCTGTAATGTGCATGCAATGTGTGTACCTGTAATGAATGTGCACCTGTAATGTGCCTGTAATGTGCGTGCCTGTAATGTGCGTGTCTGTAATGAATGTGCACCTGTAATGTGCCTGTAATGTGCGTGCCTGTAATGTGCATGCCTGTAATGTGAGTGTCTGTAATGAATGTGCACCTGTAATGTGCCTGTAATGTGCATGCAATGTGCGTACCTGTAATGAATGTGCACCTGTAATGTGCCTGTAATGTGCGTGCCTGTAATGTGCGTGTCTGTAATGAATGTGCACCTGTAATGTGCCTGTAATGTGCGTGCCTGTAATGTGCATGCCTGTAATGTGAGTGTCTGTAATGAATGTGCACCTGTAATGTGCGTGCCTGTAATGTGCACGCCTGTAATGAATGTGCCTGTAATGAATGTACCTGTAATGAATGTGCCTTCGGTCCTCCCTCCTAACTCCTCTCCTACTCCCTCGGAATCCCGCTTTCCCCTCTCGGGCACGTTGGGACATTTCTTGTGTCACAGGGACTGTTGTTTTTTCACCATCCTCAGAGGCAGCAGAGCGCGTTACACCTGGCGGCGGAGAGTCGACAGCTCGGCATTGTGGAGATGCTCCTCAAAGCCAACATCGACTTGCAGCTTCAGGACAAGGTGAGAAGCAACGGCCCCACCAGAAGCTTAACCGCTGTCGGCACGGTGCACCTTCCGACGTTTGGTATTCGGTGAGATTGAGCATAAGAACATAAGAAATAGGAGCAGGAGTCGGCCAATCGGCCCCTCGAGCCTGCTCCGCCATTCAATAAGATCATGGCTGATCTGATCCTAACCGCCAATCTACTATCTATCACAGAACCATCTCCTGCATCTAACAGAATTGCACACACGAAATAGGAGCAGAATCAGGCTACACGGTCCCTGGGCCCGCTCCACTACCCACAGGGCCATGACCGATCCGAACCTAGACTCATGTCCAAATTCCTGCCCGCTCCCCGTAACCCTTAATGCCCTTTACTTCTAGGAAACTGTCTATTTCTGTTTTAAATTTATTTAATGATGCAGCTTCTACAGCTTTTTGTGGCAGCATATTCCATGGACCTACCACCCTCTGAGTGAAGTAGTTCCTCCTCATCTCAGTTTTGAAA
The DNA here is from genome assembly GCA_030390025.1 of Squalus acanthias. Taxonomy (NCBI): domain Eukaryota; kingdom Metazoa; phylum Chordata; class Chondrichthyes; order Squaliformes; family Squalidae; genus Squalus; species Squalus acanthias. Next base: position 310,549 of record JASTWF010000490.1, on the reverse strand, counting down.
GAGCAGCCCCTTATTCTAAGACTATGTCCCCTAGTTCTAGTCTCAATCGTCATCGGGAACATCCTCCCCGCATCCACCCGATCCAACCCCTTCACAATCTTATATGTTTCAATAAGATCGCCTCTCATTCTTCTGAACTCCAATGAGTAGAGTCCCAATCTACCCAACCTCTCCTCATATGACCACCCCCTCATCCCCGGGATTTAACCGAGTGAACCTTTTTTGCACTGCCTCGAGAGCAAGGATGTCTTTCCTTAAGTAAGGACACCAAAACTGTATGCAGTATTCCAGGTGCGGTCTCACCAATACCTTGTACAACTGAAGCAATACCTCCCTATTTTTATATTCTATCCCCCTAGCAATGAAAGCCAACATTCCATTTGCCTTCTTAATCACTTGCTGCACCTGCATACTAACCTTTTGAGTTTCGTGCACCAGGACCCCCAGATCCCTTTGCACTTCAGTACTCTCCAGTTTCTTGCCATTAAGATAATAAATTGCTCTAGGATTTTTCCTGCCAAAGTGCATCACCTCACACTTTCCAGTGTTGTATTCCATCTGCCAAATCTCTGCCCACTTACTTAGCCTGTCTATGTCCCCTTGCAGGTTTTTTATGTCCTCCTCACTCACTACTTTCCCTCCCATCTTTGTATCATCTGCAAATTTTGATATGTTACACTTGGTCCCTTCCTCCAAATCGTTAATATAGATTGTAAAGAGTTGGGGACCCAGCACTGACCCCTGTGGAACACCACTAGTTACTGATTGCCAGTCTGAGAATGAACCATTTATCCCAACTCTTTGCTTTCTGTTAGATAGCCAATCCTCTATCCATGCCAGAATATTACCCCCAATCCCGTGATTTTTTACCTTAAGCAATAATCTTTTGTGTGGCACCTTGTCAAATGCCTTTTGGAAGTCTAAATACACTACGTCCACTGGTTCCCCTTTATCCACTCTATATGTTACTTCCTCAAAGAACTCCAGCAAATTTGTCAAACATGACTTCCCCTTCGTAAAACCATGCTGACTTTGTCCCATTAAATTATGATTATCCAAATGTCCTGTTACTGTTTCCTTAATAATGGACTCCAAAATTTTACCTACCACAGATGTTAGGCTATAGTTACCAGCCTTCTGTCTACTGCCCTTTTTAAATAAGGGTGTTACATTAGCAGTTTTCCAGTCTGCCGGGACCTTAGCGGAATCCAGGGAGTTTTGAAAAATTATTACCAATGCATCTACAATCCCTACCGCCACTTCCTTCAAGACTCTAGGATGTAAGCCATCAGGTCCAGGTGATTTATCCGCCTTGAGTCCCATTATTTTACCGAGTACCACTTCCTTAGTGATTTTGATCGTGTTTAGCTCCTCTCCCCCTATAGCCCCCTGTTTGTCCAGTGTTGGGATATTCTTAATGTCCTCTACTGTAAAGACTGATACAAAATATTCATTCAGTGTTTTTGCCATCTCCATATTTCCCACCATTAATTTCCCGGTCTCATCCTCTAAAGGACCAACATTTACTTTAGCCACCCTTTTTCTTTTTATATAACTATAAAAACTCTTACTATCTGTTTTTATATTTTTTGCTAATTTACTTTCATAATCTATCTTCCCTTTCTTAATCAATCTTTTTGTTATTTTTTGCTGCCTTTTAAAGTTTTCCCAATCCTCTGTCCTCCCACTAGATTTCGCTACCTTATATGCCCTTGTTTTTAGTCGAATACTATCCTTAATTTCTTTACTTAGCCACGGATGACTGTCCTTTCTTTTACACCCTTTTCTTTTCAGTGGAATATATTTTTTTTGGAAGTTGTAAAATAACTCCTTGAATGTACACCACTGATCATGTGTCGTCTTACCCTTTAATCTATTTTCCCAATCCACTCTACTCAATTCCGCTCGCATACCTTCATAGTCTCCTTTATTCAAGCTTAGCACGCTTGTTTGAGATCCAACCTTCTCACCCTCTAATTGAATATGGAATTCAACCATGTTATGGTCACTCATTCCAAGGGGATCCTTTACTAGGACATTTTTAATTAATCCTGTCTCGTTACACAGGACCAGATCTAAGGTTGCTTGCCCCCTGGTCGGTTCAGTTACATACTGCTCAAGAAACCCATCCCTAATACACTCAATGAACTCATCCTCAAGGCAGCCCTGCCCCATTTGATTTGTCCAATTAATATGATAGTTAAAATCCCCCATAATTATAGATGTTCCCTTATTACATGCCTCAACTATTTCCTGATTGATACTCCGTCCAACAGAGTTGCAACTGTTCGGAGGCCTATAGACTACGCCCACTAGTGTTTTTTTCCCCTTATTATTCCTTATCTCCACCCAAACTGTTTCATTATCATGATTTTTTGACCCAATATCATTACTCTGTATTACAGTGATTCCTTCCTTTATTAACATAGCCACCCCACCTCCCCTTCCTTCCTGCTTGTCCTTCCTGATCGTTAAATAACCTGGTATGTTTAATTCCCAGGCATTGTCACCCTGCAGCCATGTTTCTGTAATGGCCACAATATCATAACCATATGTAGTTATTTGTGCCATTAACTCGTCTATTTTGTTACGAATGCTACGTGCATTCAGATAGAGAACTTTCAAATATGCTTTGTGGCACTTAGTTCCTGCTTTCTCACTTTTTACCACTTTACCTTTTACTCCACACACTCTGTCCCTTCCTGCCACGCTCTGATTTGTGATTCCCCTACTGCTACCTATGTCTATGACCCTCTCTGTTGTCATTTTTATTTTTTGCTCTCTTGAAACCTCCCCCCCACTAATTAGTTTAAAGCCCTCTCCACAGCCCTAGTTATTCGATTCGCCAGGACACTAGTCCCAGCACTGGCCAAGTGAAGTCCGTCCCAACGGAATAGCTCTCTCCTGCCCCAGTACTGGTGCCAGTGTCCCAAGAAGCAAAACCCATTTTTCCCACACCAGTCTTTGAGCCACGCATTCAACTCCCTGATTTTATTTACCCTAGCCAAATTTGCTCGTGGCTCAGGTAGTAATCCAGAGATTATTACCCTCGAGGTTCTGCTTTTTAATTTGGCCCCTAGCTGCTCAAACTCCCTCAGCAGAACCTCTTTCCTTGTCCTATCTATGTCATTGGTACCAACATGGACCACGACAACTGGATCCTCCCCCTCCCACTCCAAGTTTCTCTCCAGCCCAGAGGAGATGTCCTTAACCCTGGCACCGGGCAGGCAACACAGCCTTCGGGACTCTCGCTCTTGGCTGCAAAGAACCCTATCTATCCCCCTAATGATACTATCCCCTACCACTACAACATTTCTTTTTACTCCCCCCACTTGAATGGCCCCCCTTACCACGGTGCTGTGGCCAGGTTGCTCATCCTCCCTGCAGTCCCCGCTCCTATCCACACAGGGAGTAAGAGCCTCGAACCTGTTGGACAAGAGCAAGGGCTGCGGCTCCTCCAACACTACCTCCTGGATCCCTGTACCTGCCTCACTCGTAGTCACACCTTCCTGTCCCTGACCACGGGCTACTTCTGAATTAGTTACTCTAATTGGTGTGACTACCTCCTGAAACACGGAGTCCAGGTAACTCTCCCCCTCCCTGATGTGTCGCAGTGTTTGAAGCTCGGACTCCAGCTCATCAACACGGAGCCGGAGTTCCTCGAGCAGCCAACACTTACTGCAAATGTGTTCACCGTGAACATCAATGGTGTCCACCAGCTCCCACATATTGCAGCAGTAACACATCACCTGCTCTCCCATTCTATGTAATTAATTAAAAATTTATTATTTACCCTTCAGTTAATTTATGCCAGCAGTCTCCGCTACACCACAGATACCCGAGAAACTATAAACTATGGAATTGAAGTTTTGTATAAAAAAAAGAGAAATACTCACCAACCAATCACTTACCTGCTTTCTGGTGACGTCACACTTTGATTATTTTTTACCTCTCTCCTGCTCTCGGCTTGGTGAAAGCCTACCTGGTCGCTGCCGCCTTTTACCGCCACCGCCTCGCCGCTGTTGCTCCACCCAGGTCCGCCGCCTCTCACGATGCATTAGTGCCGCAGGACATTAGGATAAGTATTGACGCTCGTGAACTGCCACACAGTGGACCATCCAGCACATGCCTTGGCTGTGAACTCACACTTTGCCTTTATTTGCTAGTGAGGGTGGATCGCTCCACTCTTTCGCCCCAATGGAGTGTGCAGCCTTTCTGCTCCTTATTTCTTTCCTGTACAAGGACCCCCAGGGCACTTACCTCCTGTGATCTAGAGGGTGAGTGAGTGGCCCACTACCGGGATAACTCTGCTGTCCTTATCCGGCTGCCTGGAGGTGTTTGCCTGGGTAACCCTAATTACAGGCAACAGAACAGTGACGTGATGTGAAGAAGCAGGTTGCCAAACAGTCGCTCAGACAGGCGGATGCGTGTGAGGCAGCTAAAGCGATCAACCTCACTCGATGTGAATTACCATGGAAATCCAGGCTGGAGCCAGCTTCAGTGGAGAGTTCCAGCCATGGACTCATCCTTAGTGACACTGACTGCCTGTCATTGGAGCTACCCAGTCCTGTTCACGCTTGTTGTGTCGCATGTGTCGCTCTCTCAGAAGCCCTGCCTTTTGCTGCTATTTAACAGCTCGACTCAGTCACTTTTGTCGCTTCTAACGCACAACAAAGACCGCCTATTTCCACCTCCGTAACATCGCCCATCTCCGCCCTTGCCTCAGCTCATCTGCTGCTGAAACCCTCATCCATGCCTTTGTTACCTCTAGACTTTACTATTCCAATGCACTCCTGGCTGGCCTCCCACATTCCACCCTACGTAAACTTGACGTCATCCAAAACTCAGCTGCCCGTGTCCTAACTCGCACCGAGTCCCGTTCACCCATCACCTCCTGTTGCTCGCTGACCTACATTGGCTCCTGGTTAAGCAACGCCTCGATTTCAAAATTCTCATCCTTGTTTTCAAATCACTCCATGGCCTCGCCCCTCTCTATCTCTGTAATCTCCTTCAGCCCCACAACCCCCCGAGATATCTGCGCTCCTCTAATTCTGCCCTCTTGAGCATCCCTGATTATAATCGCTCAACCATTGGTGGCCGTGCCTTCTGTTGCCTGGGCCCTAAGCTCTGGAATTCCCTCCCTAAACCTCTCCGCCTCGCTACCACTCTTTCCTCCTTTAAGACGCTCCTTAAAAGCTACCTCTTTGACCAAGCTTTTGGTCACCTGCCCTAATTAATCCTTATGTGGATCGGTGTCAAATGTTTTTGTCTTAAAATACTCCTGTGCAGTGCCTTGGGACGTTTTACTACATTAAAGGCACTATATAAATCCAAGTTGTTGTTGTTGTTCTGTAGACATTTCCTTAAGGTGAAGCTTTGCTTTGTTTTTTGCTAGTATATTCCTCTTTTTAAGTAGTTCTGTAAGCAGCCTGTGTTTGCTGTCTCGTGAGCTGGACAGTGAGCGTTAGCAGGATATTTGATGTGGGGGCATTACAGGCAAGTCAATCCCTGTCTCTCACACACACACATTCCAGCAGCAGTCACTGGACAGTGATCAGGAGCAGGAACCCTGGCTGATTTCCTCTCTCTCTAACCCAGGGCTCACTGGGCAGTGATCAGGAGCAGGATCCCTGGCTGATTTCCCCTCTCTCTAACCCAGGGGTCACTGGACAGTGATCAGGAGCAGGAACCCTGGTTGATTTCCCCTCTCTCTAACCCAGGGGTCACTGGACAGTGATCAGGAGCAGGAACCCTGGCTGATTTCCCCTCTCTCTAACCCAGGGGTCACTGGACAGTGATCAGGAGCAGGAACCCTGGCTGATTTCCCCTCTCTCTAACCCAGGGGTCACTGGACAGTGATCAGGAGCAGGAGCCCTGGCTGATTTCCCCTCTCTCTAACCCAGGGCTCACTGAACAGTGATCAGGAGCAGGAACTCTGGCTGATTTCCCACTCTCTCTAACCCAGGGCTCACTGGACAGTGATCGGGAGTAGGAACCCTGGCTGATTTCCCCTCTCTCTAACCCAGGGGTCACTGGACAGTGATCAGGAGCAGGAACCCTGGCTGATTCCCCCTCTCTCTAACCCAGGGGTCACTGGACAGTGATCAGGAGCAGGAACCCTGGCTGATTTCCCCTGTCTCTCCCAGGGCCGCCTTTGGCATTCGAACCGGGATCAGTAAAGTGCGCTCCGAGGAGGAGGTGACCTGCGGCCTTCTGTTCCATAAAACTCGGTGCCATTTAAAGGCTGAGAACTGTGGCCCTCGGCCGTGAAGTGAACTGTGACTGTTTCTGTGTCCATCACTAGCAGGGGAAGACAGCGCTGGATCTTGCTGCTCGCGGCCAACACGCTGCTCTGGTCGACATGATTATAAAGGCGGAGAGATTCTACACAAGGAGCCTGGTAAGAAGGTTTGGGGCGCAGTGCGCTGCGAACTTGGCGCTGTGATGTAACAGCCGGAGGGTGGTGGGCGCGGGCATGGGACACCCAGATAGAATCATAGACAGAGACAACTAAAGGCAGAAAGAGCTGGATGAATGTTTAGAAAGAGGAGAGAAAGAAAGAAATTCGACATCGCCTTTCACAAACTCAGCACATCCCAGAGTGCATTACAGGCAATTAAGTATTTTTGAAGTGCAGATACTGTTGTAATGGCGGAAACACTTGGTTAACCGATAAATATTGGCAGGGCACCGGGAGAACTCCCCGGCACTAACTCACCGTGACCCCCAGTAACGATCAGCCCCGCACTAACTCACCGTGACCCCCCAGTAACGATCAGCCCCGCACTAACTCACCGTGACCCCAGTAACGATCAGCCCCGCACTAACTCACCGTGACCCCCAGTAACGATCAGCCCCGCACTAACTCACCGTGACCCCCAGTAACGATCAGCCCCGCACTAACTCACCGTGACCCCCCAGTAACGATCAGCCCCGCACTAACTCACCGTGACACCCAGTAACGATCAGCCCCGCACTAACTCACCGTGACCCCCAGTAACGATCAGCCCCGCACTAACTCACCGTGACCCCCAGTAACGATCAGCCCCGCACTAACTCACCGTGACCCCCAGTAACGATCAGCCCCGCACTAACTCACCGTGACCCCCAGTGCCCATCAGCCCCGCACTAACTCACCGTGACCCCGTGTCCATCAGCCCCGCACTAACTCACCGTGACCCCCAGTAACGATCAGCCCCGCACTAACTCACCGTGACCCCCAGTAACGATCAGCCCCGCACTAACTCACCGTGACCCCGTGTCCATCAGCCCCGCACTAACTCACCGTCACCCCCAGTAACAATCAGCCCCGCACTAACTCACCGTGACCCCCAGTGTCCATTGGCCCCGCATTAACCCTCCACCAGTTCCTGTAAACACCGTCTAACTGACTGTGCCACCCACCCCCTCACAGTTGTGTGTGGATACTTCCTTGTGCTATTTTCCCCAGAATCCCGGGAAGGTTGCTGCTGAAGGACAGGGAGCGGGTGCTCTGGATCTCTCCTTCAGCCCCGGCCAGGATCTGAAGCCCGTCCGCTCTGTGCTCTGGACCTTGGCTAGAAAGCACTTGAAGCCGGACGACTGGAAGAAGCTGGCGGAGCACTGGGACTTTTCCAAGAACCACGTCAAGGCAGTGGAGACCCAGTGGACAGGTACTTGCAGCACGGAGCAGGGGGAAAACTGAGGGATAACAAGCAACTATCGGGGCAAACACTGGGGGCAGTTGCTAAAGAAAATAATGCTTCAAACAGCGATTGAGAACTGGCCTGTGTAAGTGGAAGCCCTGCTTTGGTTTGGTGAAGCCCAGGAATGTCTGTCTCTGTCAGGTGTAGCTGTCAGTGGCTGTCAAGGTAACCAATGCCCCGAACTTTAATCTCGTTGAGCCTTTCCAAGCCACATTCGATGACTGCCCAATTTCCCAACCTGTTGCTTGTTTGCACAGTCCACGCCATTTCACCATGAACAGCACACAGCAACACAGCTTCATCCAGCCATGGGCATTTGGCATGGGCAGGTTTGACAAGACAGCATTGCCCAGTAGGTGTGTGGTCAAGCGGCAGAAGCATATATCTGCCCACGCAACTGGCCAGTTGGCTATAAGGTAAGGGCAAGCTGCAATGGGCAAGATACTCCCTTAAGTGCCTGAATTAGTTAGTGCAGAGCACAGGAACCGATACACTGCTCCGTGAGCCACTGTCTACAACCTTGTATCAGGAATTAACCCCCCCCTCCACACGGGTTAGATACAGAGTGAAAATGCCTTTACACTGTCCTACTTGAGCATTCCTGGACAGGAGATGGGAAGGAGTTAAGGCACACAATGATTTTTTTTAAAAAACCTCATATTTCAAATTTGCGTTAACATTGAGCTGAATTTGCCCTGAGGTGAGCCTTCATCTGTCTGACATTCAGGAAGTAACAGCTATAAGGAGCATGGGTACCGGCTGCTGTTGATCTGGCTTCACGGGATCGTCGCCTCGGGCAAGCACCCCATCAAGGAGCTGTACGAGAGTCTGGTGAAGACTGGAAATGCTGAAATTGCAGGTGATAATGGCCAGGAACTGTTTTAATTCTGAGCAGCTGAAATACTAACGCTTTGGAATGGCTGAACTGAATTATGTGTCATTAGCAGTCAGTCCAGCTCCACATTCTAGTTCATTATAAACTGTATGTAATCCATCCCACAGTTTTATTTATTAGTGTTTAATTGCTTTCCCCCTCACTTGGAACTTGTTTTTCTCTCTTCTGTCCCCGAAGCCACTGACTTTTGTTGGGATGTGGCGCCCTCGGTTAACTTCCTGAGTAACTATTGGTACCAGATTTCCCTGTACAATGACTAGGACTAAATAGGAAGCAGGTTGATCCATTGGGATTCTGTACAATGGGAGTAAATAGGAAGCAGTTTAACCTACTGGGATTCTGTGTGAAGGAGTCAATAGGACGGGATCTGGTCCATTGGGATTCTGTGTGAAGGAGTCAATAGGAAGGGATCTGGTCCATTGGGATTCTGTGTGAAGGAGTCAATAGGAAGGGATCTGGTCCATTGGGATTCTGTGTGAAGGAGTCAATAGGAAGGGATCTGGTCCATTGGGATTCTGTGTGAAGGAGTCAATAGGAAGGGATCTGGTCCATTGGGATTCTGTGTGAAGGAGTCAATAGGAAGGGATCTGGTCCATTGGGATTCTGTGTGATGCAGTCAATAGGAAGGGATCTGGTCATTGGGATTCTGTGTGAAGGAGTCAATAGGAAGGGATCTGGTCCATTGGGATTCTGTGTGAAGGAGTCAATAGGAAGGGATCTGGTCCATTGGGATTCTGTGTGATGGAGTCAATAGGAAGGGATCTGGTCCATTGGGATTCTGTGTGATGGAGTCAATAGGACGGGATCTGGTCCATTGGGATTCTGTGTGAAGGAGTCAATAGGAAGGGATCTGGTCCATTGGGATTCTGTGTGATGGAGTCAATAGGAAGGGATCTGGTCCATTGGGATTCTGTGTGAAGGAGTCAATAGGAAGGGATCTGGTCTATTGGGATTCTGTGTGATGGGAGTCAATAGGAAGGGATCTGGTCCATTGGGATTCTGTGTGATGGGAGTCAATAGGAAGGGATCTGGTCATTGGGATTCTGTGTGATGGAGTCAATAGGAAGGGATCTGGTCCATTGGGATTCTGTGTGATGGGAGTCAATAGGAAGGGATCTGGTCATTGGGATTCTGTGTGAAGGAGTCAATAGGAAGGGATCTGGTCATTGGGATTCTGTGTGAAGGAGTCAATAGGAAGGGATCTGGTCATTGGGATTCTGTGTGATGGGAGTCAATAGGAAGGGATCTGGTCCCTTGGGATTCTGTGTGAAGGAGTCAATAGGAAGGGATCTGGTCCATTGGGATTCTGTGATATGGGAGTCAATAGGAAGGGATCTGGTCCATTGGGATTCTGTGATATGGGAGTCAATAGGAAGGGTTTTGGTCCATTGGGATTCTGTGTGAAGGAATCAATAGGAAGGGATCTGGTCCATTGGGATTCTGTGATATGGGAGTCAATAGGAAGGGATCTGGTCCATTGGGATTCTGTGATATGGGAGTCAATAGGAAGGGTTTTGGTCCATTGGGATTCTGTGTGAAGGAATCAATAGGAAGGGATCTGGTCCATTGGGATTCTGTGTGATGGGAGTCAATAGGAAGGGTTTTGGTCTATTGGATCTCAAAGTTCGGATTTGGTCTGTCTTATCTGGAGATGGTGGTTCATTTCTGTCCTTGAATATTGACCAAATATTATACTATTTTAGTGAATGTTCACTTTATCCTCATTTTCTTTTTTCAAACAGAGAAAGTACGTAAGCAGGTGAACGCTGGGAATGATTCCCAGCGGAGGTGTGCGGTGATGTGAGGGCTACACCAGTCACAGGCCGAACTGCAGCTGCTGCTGAACAGTCTTTACTGGGTATTTTCTGAAATACCTTTTATAACTGGTTGATTTCTAAGTAAAAGATAACAAAGTAGCACATCACCAGCAATCACTGGCCACGATAAAGCAAACCGTGGACCAATCTGTATCATGTAAGGACAGTGCTTGTACAGAGCGTGCCCTGAGCACCCGACTGGCTGTGGATTGTGTCTGGCGGGTCCCGAATGTTTTCAAGTGTCATAAATTGATGAAGAACGGCGGATTGATCAAGTATTAAAAGGCTGGGCAAAAGTGACAGTGAATTGCCTCTTCAACCCAAACTGCTCTGATAGTTCACTCTGTTACCCTTTGTGTAAAAAAGTTACCCCTGAGTTCTCTTCCAACTTCTAACTTGCTCATGTTATCTTGTGTCTCCTGGCATTTAAATCTTCCACCATAGGGAACAATTGGCCTGGCACTTACCAGAATCTGTACAATGTGAATTGTTTCAGATTGAAGTCTCCCCTTTCCCATAAAAAAAACCTGTCGTACTGTACCTGCCCTGGGAGTGTTTGATGGGACAGTGTAGAGGGAGCTTTACTCTGTATCTAACCCGTGCTGTACCTGCCCCGGGAGTGTTTGATGGGACAGTGTAGAGGGAGCTTTACTCTGTATCTAACCCGTGCTGTACCTGCCCCGGGAGTGTTTGATGGGGACAGTGTAGAGGGAGCTTTACTCTGTATCTAACCCTGTGCTGTACCTGCCCTGGGAGTGTTTGATGGGACAGTGTAGAGGGAGTTTTACTCTGTATCTAACCTGTGCTGTACCTGCCCTGGGAGTGTTTGATGGGGACAGTGTAGAGGGAGCTTTACTCTGTATCTAACCTGTGCTGTACCTGCCCTGGGAGTGTTTGATGGGACAGTGTAGAGGGAGCTTTACTCTGTATCTAACTCGTGCTGTACCTGCCCTGGGAGTGTTTGATGGGTCAGTGTAGAGGGAGCTTTACTCTGTATCTAACCCGTGCTGTACCTGCCCTGGGAGTGTTTGACGGGACAGTGTAGAGGGAGCTTTACTCTGTATCTAACCCGTGCTGTACCTGCCCTGGGAGTGTTAAATGGGACAGTGTAGAGGGAGCTTTACTCTGTATCTAACCCCGTGCTGTACCTGCCCTGGGAGTGTTTGATGGGACAGTGTAGAGGGAGCTTTACTCTGTATCTAACCCTGTGCTGTACCTGCCCTGGGAGTGTTTGATGGGTCAGTGTAGAGGGAGCTTTACTCTGTATCTAACCCGTGCTGTACCTGCCCTGGGAGTGTTTGATGGGACAGTGTAGAGGGAGCTTTACTCTGTATCTGAATGCATTCCATTCCAGCACTGGCATCGTTTACTTTGTTAAACCTTAAGAGATTGCCTCCCCCTAGTGCAAGCCTTGTGTTGTGTGCAGTGACCGTTACTGGAGGTGTTCTGGCTGGATAGTCATGAACCTGGACATTGGCTCTTTCAGTGCTTTTGAGCAGTGTTTTTTTAAGGGACTTGGCTTTGCGAGGGATTTTATTTCTGAGGGGTTTGATTTCTTCAGATGAAGTTCTTGAGGTGTTTTTGATTTGAGGTAAAAACACAGACCAGGATAGAGTGCGATCTGGATAATGGACAACCGGCCCTCCTCATCCCTGACCTCTCAACTCATCGGGAGTCTGGATCATTCACTTTTATTTTAAAATATGATCTATTTTTACCAATATCTGGCTTGCAAATAAATGTAGCTGCCTAAGTTTGAATGGATCTGCGATCTGTTGCTCTTTTCCACTTTGTTTAATTCTTCCTCCTAATGTTTGCCTTCCGTTGAGAGCCCTGTAACTGAAGGATAGGTCAGGCTTCTGATGGGACCCTTCGTTCTGTGTGTGACCCTAATGACAGCACCGGCTCTGCTGGAGGGTCCCAACGGAAATGTTAATCTGTTTTTTTCTCTTTCCAGACGCCGACAGGTCTGCATATTTCCAGAATTTTTTTTTATTGCTTTTCGCATTTCAGTATTTGCCAGTTTTCTTGTCTATTTTAATTTGACTCGGGGCCACGAACAGATCAATCTCCTGTGTCAGCCGTGGCCCATTGATAGGTTCGCTCCAAGCTCCACTCCAGAGATTTGAGCACAGAATCCAGGTTGTAGCTGCCGACTTTCGGATGAGACTCCCCAAAGCCTTTCCACCATCTACAAGGCACAAGTAAGGAGTGTGATGGAATACTCTCCACTTGCCTGGATGAGTGCAGCTCCAACAACACTCAAGAAGCTCGACACTATCCAGGACAAAGCAGCCCGCTTGATTGGCACCCCATCCAACACCTTAAACATTCACTCCCTCCAGCACCGGCGTACCGTGGCTGCAGTGTGTACCATCTACAAGATGCACTGCAGCAACTCGCCAAGGCTTCTTCGGCAGCACCTCCCAAACCCACGACCTCTTCCACCTAGAAGGACAAGGGCAGCAGGCGCATGGGAACACCACCACCTCCAAGTTCCCCTCTAAGTCACACACCATCCTGACTTAGAAATATATCGGCCATTCCTTCATCGTCGCTGGGTCAAAATCCTGGAACTCCCTCCCTAACAGCGCTGTGGGGTACCTTCACCACACGGACTGCAGCGGTTCAAGAAGGTGGCTCACCACCACCTGCTCAAGGGCAACTAGGGATGGGCAATAAATGCTGGCCTTGCCAGCGACGCCCACATCCCATAAACGAATTTTAAAAAGACGAGGCCCCGCCTGCCCTCTCAAGTGTATGTTAAAGATCCCACGGGCACTCTTGGAAGAAGAGCAGGGGGAGTTCTCCCCGCTGTCCTGGGGCCAATAATTATCCCTCAACCAACATCACTAAAAACAGATTATCTAGCCATTATGTCAATGCTGTTTGTGGGAGCTTGCTGTGCGCAAATTGGCAGCCGCGTTTCCTACATTACAACACTTCCAAAAAAAAGTATTTAAATGGCTGTGAAGAGCTTTTGGAATTTCCTGAGATTGTGAAACACACTATAGAAAAAAAAAAGGGAAATCAACAAGCAGAATTAAGGTGCTGCCAAACATGGGTTTTAAAAGCCTATAGATTGCAGGAGGAATGCGAAGAGAGGGGAGGAATCCCACAGTGTGAGGGAGACTGAGGGAGGGGAGACTGAGGGAGAGGAGGAGTCCCACAGTTTGGGGGGGACTGAGGGAGGGGAGACTGAGGGAGAGGAGCAGTCCCACAGTTTGGGGGGGACTGAAGGAGGAGAGACTGAGGGAGGGGAGCAGTCCCACAGTTTGGGGGGAGACAGAGGGAGGGGAGGAGTCCCACAGTTTGGGGGAGACTGAAGGAGGGGAGGAGTCCCACATTTTGGGGGAGACTGAGGGAGGGGAGGAGTCCCACAGTTTGGGGGGAGACAGAGGGAGGGGAGGAGTCCCACAGTGTGAGGAGAGACTGAGGGAGGAGAGGAGTCCACAGTGTGAGGAGACTGAGGGAGGAGAGGAGTCCCACAGTGTGAGGGAGACTGAGGGAGGAGAGGAGTCCCACAGTGTGAGGAGAGACTGAGGGAGGAGAGGAGTCCCACAGTGTGAGGAGACTGAGGGAGGAGAGGAGTCCCACAGTGTGAGGAGAGACTGAGGGAGGAGAGGAGTCCCACAGTGTGAGGGAGACTGAGGGAGGAGAGGAGTCCCACAGTGTGAGGAGAGACTGAGGGAGGAGAGGAGTCCCACAGTGTGAGGAGACTGAGGGAGGAGAGGAGTCCCACAGTGTGAGGAGACTGAGGGAGGAGAGGAGTCCCACAGTGTGAGGAGAGACTGAGGGAGGAGAGGAGTCCCACAGTGTGAGGAGACTGAGGGAGGAGAGGAGTCCCACAGTGTGAGGAGAGACTGAGGGAGGAGAGGAGTCCCACAGTGTGAGGGAGACTGAGGGAGGAGAGGAGTCCCACAGTGTGAGGAGACTGAGGGAGGAGAGGAGTCCCACAGTGTGAGGAGAGACTGAGGGAGGAGAGGAGTCCCACAGTGTGAGGAGACTGAGGGAGGAGAGGAGTCCCACAGTGTGAGGAGAGACTGAGGGAGGAGAGGAGTCCCACAGTGTGAGGAGAGACTGAGGGAGGAGAGGAGTCCCACAGTGTGAGGAGACTGAGGGAGGAGAGGAGTCCCACAGTGTGAGGAGACTGAGGGAGGAGAGGAGTCCCACAGTGTGAGGAGACTGAGGGAGGAGAGGAGTCCCACAGTGTGAGGGAGACTGAGGGAGGAGAGGAGTCCCACAGTGTGAGGGAGACTGAGGGAGGAGAGGAGTCCCACAGTGTGAGGAGAGACTGAGGGAGGAGAGGAGTCCCACAGTGTGAGGAGGACTGAGGGAGGAGAGGAGTCTCACAGTTTGGGGGAGACTGAGGGAGGGGAGGAGTCCCACAGTGTGAGGAGACTGAGGGAGGGGAGGAGTTCCACAGTTTGAGGGGAGACTGAGGGAGAGGAGGAGTCCCACAGTTTGAGGGGAGACTGAGGGAGGGGAGGAGTCCCACAGTTTGAGGGAGACTGAGGGAGGGGAGAAGTCTCACAGTTTGGGGGAGACTGAGGGAGGGGAGCAGTCCCACAGTTTGGGGGAGACTGAAGGAGGGGAGAAGTCTCACAGTTTGGGGGAGACTGAAGGAGGGCAGGAGTCCCACAGTTTGGGGGAGACTGAGGGAGGGGAGGAGTCCCACAGTGTGAGGAGACTGAGGGAGGGGAGGAGTCCCACAGTGTGAGGAGACTGAGGGAGGGGAGGAGTTCCACAGTTTGAGGGGAGACTGAGGGAGAGGAGGAGTCCCACAGTTTGAGGGGAGACTGAGGGAGGGGAGGAGTCCCACAGTTTGAGGGAGACTGAGGGAGGGGAGAAGTCTCACAGTTTGGGGGAGACTGAGGGAGGGGAGCAGTCCCACAGTTTGGGGGAGACTGAAGGAGGAGAGGAGTCCCACAGTTTGAGGAGAGACTGAGGGAGGAGAGGAGTCCCACAGTGTGAGGAGAGACTGAGGGAGGAGAGGAGTCCCACAGTGTGAGGAGACTGAGGGAGGAGAGGAGTCCCACAGTGTGAGGAGACTGAGGGAGGAGAGGAGTCCCACAGTGTGAGGGAGACTGAGGGAGGAGAGGAGTCCCACAGTGTGAGGAGACTGAGGGAGGAGAGGAGTCCCACAGTGTGAGGAGAGACTGAGGGAGGAGAGGAGTCCCACAGTGTGAGGAGAGACTGAGGGAGGAGAGGAGTCCCACAGTGTGAGGAGAGACTGAGGGAGGAGAGGAGTCCCACAGTGTGAGGGAGACTGAGGGAGGAGAGGAGTCCCACAGTGTGAGGAGACTGAGGGAGGAGAGGAGTCCCACAGTGTGAGGAGAGACTGAGGGAGGAGAGGAGTCCCACAGTGTGAGGAGAGACTGAGGGAGGAGAGGAGTCCCACAGTGTGAGGGAGACTGAGGGAGGAGAGGAGTCCCACAGTGTGAGGAGACTGAGGGAGGAGAGGAGTCCCACAGTGTGAGGAGAGACTGAGGGAGGAGAGGAGTCCCACAGTGTGAGGAGAGACTGAGGGAGGAGAGGAGTCCCACAGTGTGAGGAGAGACTGAGGGAGGAGAGGAGTCCCACAGTGTGAGGGAGACTGAGGGAGGAGAGGAGTCCCACAGTGTGAGGGAGACTGAGGGAGGAGAGGAGTCCCACAGTGTGAGGGAGACTGAGGGAGGAGAGGAGTCCCACAGTGTGAGGGAGACTGAGGGAGGAGAGGAGTCCCACAGTGTGAGGAGACTGAGGGAGGAGAGGAGTCCCACAGTGTGAGGAGACTGAGGGAGGAGAGGAGTCCCACAGTGTGAGGAGAGACTGAGGGAGGAGAGGAGTCCCACAGTGTGAGGGAGACTGAGGGAGGAGAGGAGTCCCACAGTGTGAGGGAGACTGAGGGAGGAGAGGAGTCCCACAGTGTGAGGGAGACTGAGGGAGGAGAGGAGTCCCACAGTGTGAGGAGAGACTGAGGGAGGAGAGGAGTCCCACAGTGTGAGGGAGACTGAGGGAGGAGAGGAGTCCCACAGTGTGAGGAGAGACTGAGGGAGGAGAGGAGTCCCACAGTGTGAGGGAGACTGAGGGAGGAGAGGAGTCCCACAGTGTGAGGAGAGACTGAGGGAGGAGAGGAGTCCCACAGTGTGAGGAGACTGAGGGAGGAGAGGAGTCCCACAGTGTGAGGAGACTGAGGGAGGAGAGGAGTCCCACAGTGTGAGGAGACTGAGGGAGGAGAGGAGTCCCACAGTGTGAGGAGACTGAGGGAGGAGAGGAGTCCCACAGTGTGAGGAGACTGAGGGAGGAGAGGAGTCCCACAGTGTGAGGGAGACTGAGGGAGGAGAGGAGTCCCACAGTGTGAGGAGACTGAGGGAGGAGAGGAGTCCCACAGTGTGAGGAGACTGAGGGAGGAGAGGAGTCCCACAGTGTGAGGGAGACTGAGGGAGGAGAGGAGTCCCACAGTGTGAGGGAGACTGAGGGAGGAGAGGAGTCCCACAGTGTGAGGGAGACTGAGGGAGGAGAGGAGTCCCACAGTGTGAGGAGAGACTGAGGGAGGAGAGGAGTCCCACAGTGTGAGGAGACTGAGGGAGGAGAGGAGTCCCACAGTGTGAGGGAGACTGAGGGAGGAGAGGAGTCCCACAGTGTGAGGGAGACTGAGGGAGGAGAGGAGTCCCACAGTGTGAGGAGACTGAGGGAGGAGAGGAGTCCCACAGTGTGAGGAGAGACTGAGGGAGGAGAGGAGTCCCACAGTGTGAGGGAGACTGAGGGAGGAGAGGAGTCCCACAGTGTGAGGGAGACTGAGGGAGGAGAGGAGTCCCACAGTGTGAGGAGACTGAGGGAGGAGAGGAGTCCCACAGTGTGAGGGAGACTGAGGGAGGAGAGGAGTCCCACAGTGTGAGGGAGACTGAGGGAGGAGAGGAGTCCCACAGTGTGAGGGAGACTGAGGGAGGAGAGGAGTCCCACAGTGTGAGGGAGACTGAGGGAGGAGAGGAGTCCCACAGTGTGAGGAGACTGAGGGAGGAGAGGAGTCCCACAGTGTGAGGAGACTGAGGGAGGAGAGGAGTCCCACAGTGTGAGGGAGACTGAGGGAGGAGAGGAGTCCCACAGTGTGAGGGAGACTGAGGGAGGAGAGGAGTCCCACAGTGTGAGGGAGACTGAGGGAGGAGAGGAGTCCCACAGTGTGAGGAGAGACTGAGGGAGGAGAGGAGTCCCACAGTGTGAGGAGAGACTGAGGGAGGAGAGGAGTCCCACAGTGTGAGGGAGACTGAGGGAGGAGAGGAGTCCCACAGTGTGAGGAGACTGAGGGAGGAGAGGAGTCCCACAGTGTGAGGGAGACTGAGGGAGGAGAGGAGTCCCACAGTGTGAGGAGAGACTGAGGGAGGAGAGGAGTCCCACAGTGTGAGGGAGACTGAGGGAGGAGAGGAGTCCCACAGTGTGAGGAGACTGAGGGAGGAGAGGAGTCCCACAGTGTGAGGAGACTGAGGGAGGAGAGGAGTCCCACAGTGTGAGGGAGACTGAGGGAGGAGAGGAGTCCCACAGTGTGAGGAGACTGAGGGAGGAGAGGAGTCCCACAGTGTGAGGAGACTGAGGGAGGAGAGGAGTCCCACAGTGTGAGGAGAGACTGAGGGAGGAGAGGAGTCCCACAGTGTGAGGAGACTGAGGGAGGAGAGGAGTCCCACAGTGTGAGGAGAGACTGAGGGAGGAGAGGAGTCCCACAGTGTGAGGAGAGACTGAGGGAGGAGAGGAGTCCCACAGTGTGAGGAGAGACTGAGGGAGGAGAGGAGTCCCACAGTGTGAGGAGAGACTGAGGGAGGAGAGGAGTCCCACAGTGTGAGGAGAGACTGAGGGAGGAGAGGAGTCCCACAGTGTGAGGAGAGACTGAGGGAGGAGAGGAGTCCCACAGTGTGAGGAGAGACTGAGGGAGGAGAGGAGTCCCACAGTTTGAGGAGAGACTGAGGGAGGGGAGGAGTCCCACAGTTTCGGGGAGACTGAAGGAGGGGAGGAGTCTCACAGTTTGGGGGAGACTGAGGGAGGGGAGCAGTCCCACAGTTTGGGGGGAGACTGGAGGAGGGGAGGAGTCCCACAGTTTGGGGGAGACTGAGGGAGGGGAGGAGTCCCACAGTTTGGGGGAGACTGAGGGAGGGGAGGAGTCCCACAGTTTGGGGGAGACTGAGGGAGGGGAGGAGTCCCACAGTTTGGGGGAGACTGAGGGAGGGGAGGAGTCCCACAGTTTGGGGGAGACTGAGGGAGGAGAGGAGTCCCACAGTTTGAGGGGAGACTGAGGGAGGGAGGAGTCCCGCAGTTTGAGGGGAGACTGAGGGAGGGAGGAGTCCCACAGTTTGAGGGGGACTGAGGGAGGGGAGGAGTCCCACAGTTTGAGGGGAGACTGAGGGAGGGGAGGAGTTCCACAGTGTGAGGAGAGACTGAGGGAGGAGAGGAGCCCCACAGTGTGAGGAGACTGAGGGAGGAGAGGAGTCCCACAGTGTGAGGAGGACTGAGGGAGGAGAGGAGTCCCACAGTGTGAGGGAGACTGAGGGAGGAGAGGAGTCCCACAGTGTGAGGAGAGACTGAGGGAGGAGAGGAGTCCCACAGTGTGAGGGAGACTGAGGGAGGAGAGGAGTCCCACAGTGTGAGGAGAGACTGAGGGAGGAGAGGAGTCCCACAGTGTGAGGGAGACTGAGGGAGGAGAGGAGTCCCACAGTGTGAGGAGAGACTGAGGGAGGAGAGGAGTCCCACAGTGTGAGGAGACTGAGGGAGGAGAGGAGTCCCACAGTGTGAGGGAGACTGAGGGAGGAGAGGAGTCCCACAGTGTGAGGGAGACTGAGGGAGGAGAGGAGTCCCACAGTGTGAGGAGACTGAGGGAGGAGAGGAGTCCCACAGTGTGAGGAGAGACTGAGGGAGGAGAGGAGTCCCACAGTGTGAGGGAGACTGAGGGAGGAGAGGAGTCCCACAGTGTGAGGGAGACTGAGGGAGGAGAGGAGTCCCACAGTGTGAGGGAGACTGAGGGAGGAGAGGAGTCCCACAGTGTGAGGGAGACTGAGGGAGGAGAGGAGTCCCACAGTGTGAGGGAGACTGAGGGAGGAGAGGAGTCCCACAGTGTGAGGGAGACTGAGGGAGGAGAGGAGTCCCACAGTGTGAGGGAGACTGAGGGAGGAGAGGAGTCCCACAGTGTGAGGAGAGACTGAGGGAGGAGAGGAGTCCCACAGTGTGAGGAGACTGAGGGAGGAGAGGAGTCCACAGTGTGAGGGAGACTGAGGGAGGAGAGGAGTCCCACAGTGTGAGGGAGACTGAGGGAGGAGAGGAGTCCCACAGTGTGAGGGAGACTGAGGGAGGAGAGGAGTCCCACAGTGTGAGGAGAGACTGAGGGAGGAGAGGAGTCCCACAGTGTGAGGGAGACTGAGGGAGGAGAGGAGTCCCACAGTGTGAGGGAGACTGAGGGAGGAGAGGAGTCCCACAGTGTGAGGAGACTGAGGGAGGAGAGGAGTCCCACAGTGTGAGGGAGACTGAGGGAGGAGAGGAGTCCCACAGTGTGAGGGAGACTGAGGGAGGAGAGGAGTCCCACAGTGTGAGGGAGACTGAGGGAGGAGAGGAGTCCCACAGTGTGAGGGAGACTGAGGGAGGAGAGGAGTCCCACAGTGTGAGGAGACTGAGGGAGGAGAGGAGTCCCACAGTGTGAGGGAGACTGAGGGAGGAGAGGAGTCCCACAGTGTGAGGAGAGACTGAGGGAGGAGAGGAGTCCCACAGTGTGAGGGAGACTGAGGGAGGAGAGGAGTCCCACAGTGTGAGGGAGACTGAGGGAGGAGAGGAGTCCCACAGTGTGAGGAGAGACTGAGGGAGGAGAGGAGTCCCACAGTGTGAGGAGAGACTGAGGGAGGGGAGGAGTCCCACAGTTTGAGGGGAGACTGAGGGAGGGGAGGAGTCCCACAGTGTGAGGAGACTGAGGGAGGGGAGGAGTTACACAGTGTGAGGAGACTGAGGGAGGGGAGGAGCCCCCAGTTTGAGGGAAGATGAGGGAGGGGAGGAGCCCCCAGTTTGAGGGAAGATGAGGGAGGGGAGGAGCCCCCAGTTTGAGGGAAAATGAGGGAGGGAAGGAGTCCCACAGTTTGAGGAGAGACTGGGGGAGGGGAGGAGCCCCCAGTTTGAGGGAAGATGAGGGAGGGAAGGAGTCCCACAGTTTGAGGAGAGACTGGGGGAGGGGAGGAGCCCCCAGTTTGAGGGAAGATGAGGGAGGGGAGGAGTCCCACAGTTTGAGGAGAGACTGAGGGAGGGGAGGAGTCCCACAGTTTCGGGGAGACTGAAGGAGGGGAGGAGTCTCACAGTTTGGGGGAGACTGAGGGAGGGGAGCAGTCCCACAGTTTGGGGGAGACTGGAGGAGGGGAGGAGTCCCACAGTTTGGGGGAGACTGAGGGAGGGGAGGAGTCCCACAGTTTGGGGGAGACTGAGGGAGGAGAGGAGTCCCACAGTGTGAGGAGACTGAGGGAGGAGAGGAGTCCCACAGTGTGAGGAGACTGAGGGAGGAGAGGAGTCCCACAGTGTGAGGAGACTGAGGGAGGAGAGGAGTCCCACAGTGTGAGGAGAGACTGAGGGAGGAGAGGAGTCCCACAGTGTGAGGAGAGACTGAGGGAGGAGAGGAGTCCCACAGTGTGAGGAGACTGAGGGAGGAGAGGAGTCCCACAGTGTGAGGAGAGACTGAGGGAGGAGAGGAGTCCCACAGTGTGAGGAGAGACTGAGGGAGGAGAGGAGTCCCACAGTGTGAGGAGACTGAGGGAGGAGAGGAGTCCCACAGTGTGAGGAGACTGAGGGAGGAGAGGAGTCCCACAGTGTGAGGAGAGACTGAGGGAGGAGAGGAGTCCCACAGTGTGAGGAGACTGAGGGAGGAGAGGAGTCCCACAGTGTGAGGAGAGACTGAGGGAGGAGAGGAGTCCCACAGTGTGAGGAGAGACTGAGGGAGGAGAGGAGTCCCACAGTGTGAGGAGAGACTGAGGGAGGAGAGGAGTCCCACAGTGTGAGGAGAGACTGAGGGAGGAGAGGAGTCCCACAGTGTGAGGAGAGACTGAGGGAGGAGAGGAGTCCCACAGTGTGAGGAGAGACTGAGGGAGGAGAGGAGTCCCACAGTGTGAGGAGAGACTGAGGGAGGAGAGGAGTCCCACAGTGTGAGGAGAGACTGAGGGAGGAGAGGAGTCCCACAGTGTGAGGAGAGACTGAGGGAGGAGAGGAGTCCCACAGTGTGAGGAGACTGAGGGAGGAGAGGAGTCCCACAGTGTGAGGAGACTGAGGGAGGAGAGGAGTCCCACAGTGTGAGGAGAGACTGAGGGAGGAGAGGAGTCCCACAGTGTGAGGAGAGACTGAGGGAGGAGAGGAGTCCCACAGTGTGAGGAGAGACTGAGGGAGGAGAGGAGTCCCACAGTGTGAGGAGAGACTGAGGGAGGAGAGGAGTCCCACAGTGTGAGGAGAGACTGAGGGAGGAGAGGAGTCCCACAGTGTGAGGGAGACTGAGGGAGGAGAGGAGTCCCACAGTGTGAGGAGAGACTGAGGGAGGAGAGGAGTCCCACAGTGTGAGGGAGACTGAGGGAGGAGAGGAGTCCCACAGTGTGAGGAGAGACTGAGGGAGGAGAGGAGTCCCACAGTGTGAGGAGACTGAGGGAGGAGAGGAGTCCCACAGTGTGAGGAGAGACTGAGGGAGGAGAGGAGTCCCACAGTGTGAGGAGACTGAGGGAGGAGAGGAGTCCCACAGTGTGAGGAGACTGAGGGAGGAGAGGAGTCCCACAGTGTGAGGAGACTGAGGGAGGAGAGGAGTCCCACAGTGTGAGGAGAGACTGAGGGAGGAGAGGAGTCCCACAGTGTGAGGAGAGACTGAGGGAGGAGAGGAGTCCCACAGTGTGAGGAGACTGAGGGAGGAGAGGAGTCCCACAGTGTGAGGAGACTGAGGGAGGAGAGGAGTCCCACAGTGTGAGGGAGACTGAGGGAGGAGAGGAGTCCACAGTGTGAGGGAGACTGAGGGAGGAGAGGAGTCCCACAGTGTGAGGGAGACTGAGGGAGGAGAGGAGTCCCACAGTGTGAGGAGACTGAGGGAGGAGAGGAGTCCCACAGTGTGAGGAGACTGAGGGAGGAGAGGAGTCCCACAGTGTGAGGAGAGACTGAGGGAGGAGAGGAGTCCCACAGTGTGAGGGAGACTGAGGGAGGAGAGGAGTCCCACAGTGTGAGGGAGACTGAGGGAGGAGAGGAGTCCCACAGTGTGAGGGAGACTGAGGGAGGAGAGGAGTCCCACAGTGTGAGGGAGACTGAGGGAGGAGAGGAGTCCCACAGTGTGAGGGAGACTGAGGGAGGAGAGGAGTCCCACAGTGTGAGGGAGACTGAGGGAGGAGAGGAGTCCCACAGTGTGAGGGAGACTGAGGGAGGAGAGGAGTCCCACAGTGTGAGGGAGACTGAGGGAGGAGAGGAGTCCCACAGTGTGAGGAGAGACTGAGGGAGGAGAGGAGTCCCACAGTGTGAGGAGACTGAGGGAGGAGAGGAGTCCCACAGTGTGAGGAGAGACTGAGGGAGGAGAGGAGTCCCACAGTGTGAGGAGACTGAGGGAGGAGAGGAGTCCCACAGTGTGAGGAGAGACTGAGGGAGGAGAGGAGTCCCACAGTGTGAGGAGAGACTGAGGGAGGAGAGGAGTCCCACAGTGTGAGGAGACTGAGGGAGGAGAGGAGTCCCACAGTGTGAGGAGACTGAGGGAGGAGAGGAGTCCCACAGTGTGAGGAGACTGAGGGAGGAGAGGAGTCCCACAGTGTGAGGAGACTGAGGGAGGAGAGGAGTCCCACAGTGTGAGGGAGACTGAGGGAGGAGAGGAGTCCCACAGTGTGAGGAGAGACTGAGGGAGGAGAGGAGTCCCACAGTGTGAGGAGACTGAGGGAGGAGAGGAGTCCCACAGTGTGAGGAGACTGAGGGAGGAGAGGAGTCCCACAGTGTGAGGGAGACTGAGGGAGGAGAGGAGTCCCACAGTGTGAGGAGAGACTGAGGGAGGAGAGGAGTCCCACAGTGTGAGGAGAGACTGAGGGAGGAGAGGAGTCCCACAGTGTGAGGAGACTGAGGGAGGAGAGGAGTCCCACAGTGTGAGGAGACTGAGGGAGGAGAGGAGTCCCACAGTGTGAGGAGACTGAGGGAGGAGAGGAGTCCCACAGTGTGAGGAGAGACTGAGGGAGGAGAGGAGTCCCACAGTGTGAGGAGAGACTGAGGGAGGAGAGGAGTCCCACAGTGTGAGGGAGACTGAGGGAGGAGAGGAGTCCCACAGTGTGAGGAGAGACTGAGGGAGGAGAGGAGTCCCACAGTGTGAGGAGACTGAGGGAGGAGAGGAGTCCCACAGTGTGAGGAGAGACTGAGGGAGGAGAGGAGTCCCACAGTGTGAGGAGAGACTGAGGGAGGAGAGGAGTCCCACAGTGTGAGGAGAGACTGAGGGAGGAGAGGAGTCCCACAGTGTGAGGAGACTGAGGGAGGAGAGGAGTCCCACAGTGTGAGGAGAGACTGAGGGAGGAGAGGAGTCCCACAGTGTGAGGAGACTGAGGGAGGAGAGGAGTCCCACAGTGTGAGGAGACTGAGGGAGGAGAGGAGTCCCACAGTGTGAGGAGAGACTGAGGGAGGAGAGGAGTCCCACAGTGTGAGGAGACTGAGGGAGGAGAGGAGTCCCACAGTGTGAGGAGAGACTGAGGGAGGAGAGGAGTCCCACAGTGTGAGGAGAGACTGAGGGAGGAGAGGAGTCCCACAGTGTGAGGAGACTGAGGGAGGAGAGGAGTCCCACAGTGTGAGGAGAGACTGAGGGAGGAGAGGAGTCCCACAGTGTGAGGAGAGACTGAGGGAGGAGAGGAGTCCCACAGTGTGAGGAGAGACTGAGGGAGGAGAGGAGTCCCACAGTGTGAGGAGAGACTGAGGGAGGAGAGGAGTCCCACAGTGTGAGGAGACTGAGGGAGGAGAGGAGTCCCACAGTGTGAGGAGAGACTGAGGGAGGAGAGGAGTCCCACAGTGTGAGGGAGACTGAGGGAGGAGAGGAGTCCCACAGTGTGAGGAGAGACTGAGGGAGGAGAGGAGTCCCACAGTGTGAGGAGACTGAGGGAGGAGAGGAGTCCCACAGTGTGAGGAGAGACTGAGGGAGGAGAGGAGTCCCACAGTGTGAGGAGACTGAGGGAGGAGAGGAGTCCCACAGTGTGAGGGAGACTGAGGGAGGAGAGGAGTCCCACAGTGTGAGGGAGACTGAGGGAGGAGAGGAGTCCCACAGTGTGAGGAGACTGAGGGAGGGGAGGAGTCCCACAGTGTGAGGAGACTGAGGGAGGAGAGGAGTCCCACAGTGTGAGGGAGACTGAGGGAGGAGAGGAGTCCCACAGTGTGAGGAGAGACTGAGGGAGGAGAGGAGTCCCACAGTGTGAGGGAGACTGAGGGAGGAGAGGAGTCCCACAGTGTGAGGGAGACTGAGGGAGGGGAGGAGTCCCACAGTTTGAGGGGAGACTGAGGGAGGGGAGGAGTCCCACAGTTTGAGGGGAGACTGAGGGAGGGGAGGAGTCCCACAGTTTGAGGGGAGACTGAGGGAGGGGAGGAGTCCCACAGTTTGAGGGGAGACTGAGGGAGGGGAGGAGTTCCACAGTGTGAGGAGAGACTGAGGGAGGAGAGGAGCCCCAAAGTGTGAGGAGACTGAGGGGAGAAGTTTCACAGTTTGAGGGGGACTGAGGGAGGGGAGGAGTCCCACAGTTTGAGGGAGACTGAGGGAGGGGAGGAGTCCCACAGTTTGAGGGAGACTGAGGGAGGGGAGGAGTCCCACAGTTTGAGGAGAGACTGAGGGAGGGGAGGAGTCCCACAGTTTGAGGGGGACTGAGGGAGGGGAGGAGTCTCACAGTTTGGGGGAGACTGAGGGAGGGGAGGAGTCCCACAGTGTGAGGAGACTGAGGGAGGGGAGGAGTCCCACAGTGTGAGGGAGACTGAGGGAGGGGAGGAGTCCCACAGTGTGAGGGAGACTGAGGGAGGAGAGGAGTCCCACAGTGTGAGGGAGACTGAGGGAGGAGAGGAGTCCCACAGTGTGAGGGAGACTGAGGGAGAGGAGGAGTCCCACAGTGTGAGGGAGACTGAGGGAGGGAGGAGTCCCACAGTGTGAGGGGAGACTGAGGGAGGAGAGGAGTCCCACAGTGTGAGGGAGACTGAGGGAGGAGAGGAGTCCCACAGTGTGAGGGGAGACTGAGGGAGGAGAGGAGTCCCACAGTGTGAGGGAGACTGAGGGAGGGGAGGAGTCCCACAGTGTGAGGGGAGACTGAGGGAGGGGAGGAGTCCCACAGTTTGAGGGGAGACTGAGGGAGGAGAGGAGTCCCACAGTGTGAGGGGAGACTGAGGGAGGAGAGGAGTCCCACAGTGTGAGGGAGACTGAGGGAGGGAGGAGTCCCACAGTTTGAGGGAGACTGAGGGAGGGGAGGAGTCCCACAGTGTGAGGAGACTGAGGGAGGAGAGGAGTCCCACAGTGTGAGGAGACTGAGGGAGGAGAGGAGTCCCACAGTGTGAGGAGAGACTGAGGGAGGAGAGGAGTCCCACAGTGTGAGGAGAGACTGAGGGAGGAGAGGAGTCCCACAGTGTGAGGAGAGACTGAGGGAGGAGAGGAGTCCCACAGTGTGAGGAGAGACTGAGGGAGGAGAGGAGTCCCACAGTGTGAGGAGAGACTGAGGGAGGAGAGGAGTCCCACAGTGTGAGGAGAGACTGAGGGAGGAGAGGAGTCCCACAGTGTGAGGAGAGACTGAGGGAGGAGAGGAGTCCCACAGTGTGAGGAGAGACTGAGGGAGGAGAGGAGTCCCACAGTGTGAGGAGAGACTGAGGGAGGAGAGGAGTCCCACAGTGTGAGGAGACTGAGGGAGGAGAGGAGTCCCACAGTGTGAGGAGAGACTGAGGGAGGAGAGGAGTCCCACAGTGTGAGGAGACTGAGGGAGGGGAGGAGTCCCACAGTTTGAGGAGAGACTGGGGGAGGGGAGGAGCCCCCAGTTTGAGGGAAGATGAGGGAGGGGAGGAGTCCCACAGTTTGAGGAGAGACTGAGGGAGGGGAGGAGTCCCACAGTTTGAGGGGGACTGAGGGAGGGGAGGAGTCCCACAGTTTGAGGGAAGATGAGGGAGGGGAGGAGTCCCACAGTTTGAGGGAAGATGAGGGAGCGGAGGGGTCCCCAGTTTGAGGGAAGATGAGGGAGGGGAGGAGTCCCACAGTTTGAGGGGAACTGAGGGAGGGGAGGAGCCCCCAGTTTGATGCGAGACTGAGGGAGGGGAGGAGCCCCCAGTTTGAGGGAAGGGAGGAGTCCCACAGTTTGAGGGAAGATGAGGGAGGGGAGGAGTCCCACAGTTTGAGGGAAGGGAGGAGTCCCACAGTTTGAGGGAAGATGAGGGGAGGAGTCCCACAGATCGAGGGAAGATGAGGGAGGGGAGGAGTCCCACAGTTTGAGGGAAGGGAGGAGTCCCACAGTTTGAGGGAAGATGAGGGGAGGAGTCCCACAGATCGAGGGAAGATGAGGGAGGGGAGGAGTCCCACAGTTTGAGGGAAGGGAGGAGTCCCACAGTTTGAGGGAAGATGAGGGGAGGAGTCCCACAGATCGAGGGAAGATGAGGGAGGTGAGGAGTCCCACAGTTTGAGGGAAGGGAGGAGTCCCACAGTTTGAGGGAAGATCAGGGGAGGAGTCCCACAGATCGAGGGAAGATGAGGGAGGGAAGGAGTCCCCAGTTTGAGGGGGACTGAGGGAGGGGAGGAGTTCCACAATTTGAGGGGGACTGAGGGAGGGAGGAGTCCCACAGTTTGAGGAGAGACTGAGGGAGGGGAGGAGTTTCACAGTTTGAGGGAGAGGAGGAGCCCCCAGTTTGAGGGAAGATGAGGGAGGGAAGGAGTCCCACAGTTTGAGGAGAGACTGGGGGAGGGGAGGAGCCCCCAGTTTGAGGGAAGATGAGGGAGGGGAGGAGTCCCACAGTTTGAGGGAAGATGAGGGAGGGGAGGAGCCCCCAGTTTGAGGGAAGATGAGGGAGGGGAGGGGCCCCCAGTTTGAGGGAAGATGAGGGAGGGAAGGAGTCCCACAGTTTGAGCTCCTGGACAGAATGAGTTGGAGTAGGAGACTCTCAGCCCACTTCATCTCATCCTTGCAGAATTCCAGCCCTCGTGTTTTCCCAATGCAGCATCTCGCTGGTTCTTAAATGAGTGCAGTGTCCTGGTGTCAGTCACCTTCCCTGGCAAACCCTTCTAGCTGTATGTCATCCTCTGTGCAAAAATAATACTTCCTGATGTCTGTCTCGACTGCTCTGACCCTGTGCCCTCTGGTCTTGTTCCCCTGGTCTCTCTGAAAGTATTGTTCCAGTAGGTATTGTTTATCCCTGTGAAAAGTCCCCTCTGAGACTGAAACCCCTAGCTTATCACACAATTCTGCATGGCCCCTCCCTCTGCCTTTTCATGCTCCTCTGCGCTGCCTCTGGATGTCCCTTACACCGCAGTTACCTGAACTGTGCACAGTGCTCCCGGTGTGACTGACGAGAGCCGTGTGGAGCATCAACTCGGAGGGTGTTTGGACGTGGTGAGTGAGGAGTCGACCCACGCCCTACGACCCTTAGCATCTTCTACCTCAGCCTGGCGTTTACAAGCCCCTTGTTTTTATTCCCAATATTCAGTACCTTGCATCGTGTGTATTGAATTTAATTTGTCATTGATCAGCCCGTGTATAAGGAGGAAAGGGACGTCGAGTGATGATTGAGGGATAAATATTGGCCCCAGGACACCGGGGATAACTCCCCCTGCTCTTCTTCGAAATAGTGCCATGGGATCTTATACTTCCACCTGAGAGGGCAGACAGATCCTCGGTTTAACGTCTCATCCGAAAGACGGCACCTCCGACAGTGCGGCGCTCCCTCAGCACTGCACTGGGAGTGTCAGCCTAGCTTTATGTGCTCAAGTCTCTTGGAGTGGGACTTGAACCCACAACCTTCTGACTCAGAGGCGAGTGTGCTACCCACTGAGCCACGGCTGACACTGTGGATACAAGAAAGGTTGTGATGGAGAGGTCGGAGCTGGAAGGGGACCACTTGATTGGATGACAAACTTCTTGTTTGCTGAGGTGCTTGAGCTTCTGAAATGTGGGGGGCAATATTCAGAAATATGGGAGGCACTCCACGCACCGTTTACAAGGCCGCCGGCCAATCGGCCTGTTCAGATAACCCAAGTTTGTCAGCCATCTGCCCTTGGAGATTGAATTACTGCCTGTAAACCCCAGCACCTGTCCCAGGGATTATTTATAATTTATGGAATTTTTAATTCAGCTTCTTTGCCGCTGTTGCTCGACCTTTGCTGCTGCTGCTGTTGGGCTAAGTGATGTGTGAGCTTGCACCATGGCATGTTCTCTTGGGGTAAATTTTGAAGGAATCCAGCAGCCTCTGTGTAACAGAGAGAGGATGAGCGGGGCACGCCTCTTGGATCCAGTATTTACTTCACTGGCAGGTCTCAGCGTTGGCAATGTGGATGTTTGTTTCTGCCATAACTTCACCCCCATCCCCACTGAGACCCTTATGTGTGCTTTGGTCACCTCCAGACTTGACGTCTGCAATAGCTGGGCTGCCATCCACCCAAGCTCCAACCAACACAAACTCCTCCAGGTCCAATAGTCCCTTTTGCTCATCACGCCCGCATCTCCCATCACCCAACTCATCAAATTCAAAATGCTTGGCCTTGTTTATAAATCCCTCCATGGCCCCACCGCCCTCCCCCCCTTCGCTACTTCTGCACCCTCCCATCCAGCCCTATGTCCAAGCATCTTTCCTTCAGTCTTCTGACCATGCCCTCCTGCACGTCCCTCTGCTGTACCATCGGTCAGTCCTGGCCCTACTTTCTGGAACCTTTGCCCTGAACCCCTCCTTCGTGCTACTTCTAAAGCCCTATTTTTGACCATGCTTTTGGTCATCACACCAAACTCTTTCTGCTCAGAATCCACAGGACATTTTTCTATGTTAAGCGAGCTATATAAACGCAGGGTATTGTTAGCTCTGCCCATTGGGGAGATTTAGTGGTCGTGTGGGGGAATAAGGACAGAGACTTCACTCACCAGAACCCCCAAAATCTCTGGGGTTTCATTTTCCGTTGGGAGGGCGTGGTCTGTGCCCTGCCTTTCTAACTTCCCCATTAAACTCGGGAAAAAATGCAATAAATTTAACAATTTCACCACTTAAAACCAACCTGGAGAATAGGAATGTGGCTTTGGAGTTGGATGGGCTGGCTGGTGATCTCAGCAGAAGTCAAGTTTGAAACCTCATTGTCCTGGCGTCAGCTAAGAGTCCAGTTCTGAGCCTATCTCCTTACAGTGTGAGGGGACACTTTCCAGGAGAGGTCACTGGGTAGTAATCAGGAGCAAGAACTCGGGCTGATCCCCACCCCACCAGTGCCAAACCCAAGGGTACCACGGCCAATTGCAGCTCCATTACTGCTGCCCTGGCTCAGGTCAAATAACTCATCACAAGATGGAGATGGAACTTGGAGCCCTGTGGGCTCACAGTTACACGCAAATGTGGCGCATAAATCGCGAAACAAAACTTGTAGAAAGAAATTACATGTATGGAGCTGAAATTTTAAGCATTTTATACCATGGAAGCCTTCCACACACTTCCATACTGCGGCGTGGCATAGAAACATAGAAAACTAGGAGCAGGAGTCGGCCATTCGAGCCTGCTCCACCATTCAATATGATCATGGCTGATCCTCTATCTCAATACCATATTCCCGCTCTCTCCCCATACGCCTTGACGCCTTTTGCATCTAGAAATCTATCTATCTCCTTCTTAAATATATTCAGTGACTTGGCCTCCACAGCCTTCTGTGGTAGAGAATTCCACAGGTTCACCACCCTCTGAGTGAAGAAATTTCTCCTCATCTCAGTCCTAAATGTCCTACCCCGTATCCTGAGACTGTGACCCCTCGTTCTAGATCCCCCCAGCCAGGGGAAACATCCTCCCTGCATCCAGTCTGTCTAGCCCTGTCAGAATTTTATACGTTTCAATGAGATCCCCCTCTCATTCTTCTAAACTCTAGTGAATACAGGCCTAGTCGACCCAATCTCTCCTCATACGACAGACCTGCCATCCCAGGAATCAGTCTGGTGAACCTTCGCTGCACTCCCTCTATGGCAAGTATATCCTTTCTTAGGTAAGGAGACCAAAACTGCACACAGTACTCCAGGTGTGGTCTCACCAAGGCCCTGTACAACTGTAGTAAGACATCCTTGCTCCTGTACTCAAATGTGCACACACTCTAAGAAATGCCTGGTCACTTCCCCATCAGCTTTCCCTTCCTTCCTGGCCCTGTTGCATTCCTTCCCCATCAACAACCACCACCCCCCCACCGTCCCCGTTCCCATCCCGTCTCCCAAAGTAATGCTAGCGTTTCAGAAACACCGGGCCCCCACAATCTGCCGTTCCTCAATGAACTTTACTAGAGACTATGTGGTGGTCTCCCCGGTCCTGCGAAATAGGTCGCATGCTACATTCCCTGTGCCTCCTGTGCCTCCCCATCTCTCGCCCCAAGCTTTCTTTTTAAACACTGGGGATTGTTTTTCTGTTCTCGCTCATAATAAATAAAGTAAAAACCAGGGTGAACCTGGTCCGGAAACTCGCTGCAATGTCACGGGGGAAGTGCAGCCAGAACATTTCACATCGCAGCAGTGGCCCTCGTCGACTCTGCCGTGGAATACTGCTCTGCCTCCTGGTCCTGCAGCCGCCACACAAAGATCGGGGACGTGCAGCTAAACGCCGCCCTGAGGACGGTGTCAAGGACGCTCAAGTCCGCTCCAACTGAGTGGCTCCCAGTGCTGTTCCACGTCGCCCCGCCTGCCATTCGCCGCGACCCCACCGTGATCCGTGAGATGGAAAAAAATCATCAGCAACATCGACCTTCCCATTCACAAAGACTTGAAAAACCCACCTCGAAGGCGTTTAAAATGGCGCCGGCCATTCCGGGAGACGGCAGCCGATATTCACGCAGCTGGTATCGACCCGCTAGCCAGCTGGACGGAAACGTGGGACGCACGCAACATAAAGAACCAACACCTCATCACTGAGCCAACAGCAGAGGTCCCTGGCTTCGACCTCCCTCGGAGACAGCGGGCGGCGCACAGGGCGCGGACAATGCGGCGACCTGCCCCACGAGCGGAAAGTGAGGGATGGCCCGAAGTGCGACTGTGGCCGCGAGTCCCAGACGGTGGAACACATCACATCGACCCGCCCACTGAGATCTGTTGCCGGAGACACCTCATTTCCCCACTCGGCATCCCAGGAGGCCGTCGAATGGATAGACAAACTAGACATCCCATTAGAAGCTTTCCCCGTCATACAAAACAACAAGTAAATACGGTAACACATACAGGGGCACACAGCACACGCACAGGGCAGGGGATGCAGAGAAACGGTATGAACTTGGCTTGTGCTGCGCTAGGTACCGCCTCTGGCCTGGCCTGAATTAGCTACTCTAATCCGGGGCGGCACAGTTGCTACAATTTCCCTCAGGGCCCTTAGGCTAGGGGAGTGGAACAAAATAATTTCAGCCGCAGCTTCCGATTCCAATCCAATAACCGCTACTGGAAGGTGCGTGCGTGTCAGATAAGGACAAGATTGGGCTCAGGTGTGGGGCTCAGGTGTGGCACCCGCTGTGCTAGGAAAGCCTGAGAATGCTCAGTGTTTGAGCCAAGTGAGGTCACCTGAGTAAAGTACTGGAGGGCACCCAATGCCCGTGGACCTGTATCCATCCCAGCAAGGAATCAACACCTAGA
Source organism: Squalus acanthias (assembly GCA_030390025.1). Classification (NCBI taxonomy): domain Eukaryota; kingdom Metazoa; phylum Chordata; class Chondrichthyes; order Squaliformes; family Squalidae; genus Squalus; species Squalus acanthias. Next base: position 278,391 of record JASTWF010000490.1, on the reverse strand, counting down.
ATCATAGAAAGTTACAGCACGGAAGGAGGCCATTTCAGCCCATCGTGTCTGCGCCGGCCAAAAAAGAGCTATCCAGCCTAATCCCACCTCCCAGCTCTTGGTCCGTAGCCCTGCAGGATAGAGCATCCCAAGTGCACATCCAAGTACTTTTTAAATGCGGTTAGGGTTCCTGCCTCTACCACCCTTTCAGGCAGTGAGTTCCAGACCCCCACAACCCTCTGGGTGAAGAAATTTCCCCTCAAATCCCCTCTAAACCTTCCACCAATTACCTTCAGGAGATATGGGGATGGATGAAAATTGACCAACCCTGGCCGATGAAGGATCTGACATTCTGCTCAAGCAGGATTGAGGGTAAGGAGTCTGACATGAAGGATTGCCCCCTTTTACTGGACTAGGCACTGACGATATCAGCTGATTGAAGGACTCGGTCTGTACCCAGGGGAAGGCGGGAGGCGAATGAGGACAGGTGTTTGTTGAAATACCTGTCCCCCTTTTGCCATACCGAGATGGGACAGGGGTAAGGGGATTGAAGACAGCTGGCTGCACTGTTCCGGGTAAATTGGCGGGTCTAGCCTGAGCAGGACCCAACTTGAGATCTGTCTCCTTCACATTCACCAACTTTTCCTTAATTTGCTGGTAGAATCTGTAAACACAAAGTGAAGCCTTGTTGGAGAACATCCCACTTATAACCAAGTAATTTCCTGATAAATAGGATATACTCCAAACCAAGCCATCACTAGTCTTACTCTTTCACTGTGGCTAACAGGCAAAGACAATTAACGTTACATTGCAATGTTGTTTATCCATACTGTAATGCACAGATGTAGCAGGTTGAACCTCAAAAGCAAGGTATAGTTACAGTTATTATTTTATAACAGTCAATTGCAAATGATTGCTCATAAATAAATACGCTGTTTCCAGGGACAAGCGTGAAGATTTCATCAGTTTAGAAACACTTTTATAAAAAAAAAGTTTCAAAGAATCTGGAGATAGTCCGCTTGTCCCACGTCTGCGGAATAAACTCCCTGTGATGGATTCAAACGTTACTCTGGTGCCACTCAGAACGGTTCCTCCATCCTCTTCGGTTCACCATCTCGACAGTGTTATCACATGGTGCAGTGTGTCTGAAGAATGAATTGCCTTTTGTGTTTTTGCTATCTTTCTTTGCACAGTTCTTGTAGATCGTACTCAGGCCAGTGCTTTGGCCAGACCAGCTAGCAGAAATTAGATGGGTTTTTTCAAAGTTTCGGCCTGAAACTTTCTCAAGTTGCTGCAGCTTTCCACCTTGGGCTGTTGCACGCTTGCCTCTGAGGGTTGGCTTTACAGAATTGTGAGCTGCGTCATGGGTGGGTAATGAGAGTCTTCTATTTAAATGAGTGTTATGACCAGGAATACGGGGAGACACTGTGGAACTACGGGAAGAGGAGGAAGGCCTTCAATTCAAAGGATTATGGGAGGATCTCAAAGACCTGCTAGGCACAGGAGCATTGTTCATATGACTGTGGGAAAACGATTGGGGTTTCCTAATCACAGTAGTAATTCCAGGAGGTCTATGAAGATGCTTTGATGGCCTTCTATTCACAAGGGCATTTGGAATGGGATCATTGGAGGGCTTTGGAGACCTGCTAGGAGAAGGCATTGACAGCCTTCTATTGACAGGGTCAGTTGGAGTGAGATTATGGGAAGATTTTGAAAAACTCCTATTGATAAGGCCATTTAGAGAATGAATATGAGGAAGCCACGGGACTTGTCTATTCACAGCAGTCGCTTGAGGAGGACCATTCCAAAACACTGAGGATGCTCTATTCACAGGGGCAGATGGAGAAGGATTGTGCGAAGGGTTTGAAGATCTCCTATTCACAAGGGCAGATGGAGAAGGGTTTGAAGATCTCCTATTCACAGGAACAGATGGAGAAGGATTGTGTGAAGGGTTTGAAGATCTCCTATTCACAGGGGCAGATGGAGAAGGGTTTGAAGATCTCCTATTCACAGGAACAGATGGAGAAGGATTGTGCGAAGGGTTTGAAGATCTCCTATTCACAAGGGCAGATGGAGAAGGGTTTGAAGATCTCCTATTCACAGGAACAGATGGAGAAGGATTGTGCGAAGGGTTTGAAGATCTCCTATTCACAAGGGCAGATGGAGAAGGGTTTGAAGATCTCCTATTCACAGGGACAGATGGAGAAGGATTGTGTGAAGGGTTTGAAGATCTCCTATTCACAGGGGCAGATGGAGTGGGATTGTGCGAAGGGTTTGAAGATCTCCTATTCACAGGGACAGATGGAGAACGATTGTCTGAAGGGTTTGAAGATCTATTCACAGGGGCAGATGGAGAAGGACTGTGCGAAGGGTTTGAAGATCTCCTATTCACAGGGGCAGATGGAGTGGGATTGTGCGAAGGGTTTGAAGATCTCCTATTCACAGGGACAGATGGAGAACGATTGTGTGAAGGGTTTGAAGATCTCCTATTCACAGGGACAGATGGAGAACGATTGTGCGAAGGGTTTGAAGATCTCCTATTCACAGGGGCAGATGGAGAACGATTGTGTGAAGGGTTTGAAGATCTCCTATTCACAGGGGCAGTTGGAATGAGATTGTGCAAAGGGTTTGAAGATCTCCTATTCACAGGGGCAGTTGGAATGAGATTGTGCAAAGGGTTTGAAGATTTATTTATAGGGGTATTTGGAGTATGAAAATGATGAAACCGCGGGATTTGTCGATTTGCAGAAGTAGTTCCAGGAGGACCACTCAAAAACAATGAGGGTGCTCTATTCACCGGGGCAGTTGGAGTAGGATTGTTGGAAGGGTTTGAAGATTTCTTATTCACAGGGGCTGTTGGAGTTTTATTGTGGGAAAACTTTGAAGATTCCTCATTCACAGGGGCTGTTGGAGTGGGATTCTGGGAAGGCTTTGAAGATTCCTTATTCACAGGGGGAGATGGAGTTTTATTGCGGGAAGGCTTTGAAGATTCCTTATTCACAGGGGCTGTTGGAGTGGGATTCTGGGAAGGCTTTGAAGATTCCCTATTCACAGGGGGAGATGGAGTTTTATTGCGGGAAGGCTTTGAAGATTCCTTATTCACAGGGGGAGATGGAGTTTTATTGCGGGAAGACTTTGAAGATTCCTTATTCACAGGGGCTGTTGGAGTGGGATTCCGGGAAGGCTTTGAAGATTCCTTATTCACAGGGGGAGATGGAGTTTTATTGCGGGAAGGCTTTGAAGATTCCTTATTCACAGGGGGAGATGGAGTTTTATTGCGGGAAGGCTTTGAAGGTTCCTTATTCACAGGGGCTGTTGGAGTGGGATTCTGGGAAGGCTTTGAAGATTCCTTATTCACAGGGGCTGTTGGAGTTTTATTGCGGGAAGGCTTTGAAGATTCCTTATTCACAGGGGGCGATGGAGTTTTATTGCGGGAAGGCTTTGAAGATTCCTTATTCACAGGGGCTGCTGGAGTGGGATTCTGGGAAGGCTTTGAAGATTCCTTATTCACAGGGGGAGATGGAGTTTTATTGCGGGAAGGCTTTGAAGATTTCCTATTCACAGGGGGAGATGGAGTGAGATTCTGGGAAGTGCTTGAAGGTCTCCAAATCACAGGGCCAGATGGAGTGGGATTGCGGTAAGGTGAAGATCTATCTATAGGGATATTTAGAGAATGAATATGATGAAACTGTGGGATTTGTCGATTCACAGGGAGAATTTGAGTGGAATTGTGAGAAGCTTTTGAAGATCTCCTATTTGCAGCAGCAATTAGCTTTGAATTGTGCGAAGGGTTTGAAGACCTATCTATAAGTGTCCTTGGAGTATGAATATGATGAAACCGTGGGTTTTTTCTATTATCCAAAATAGATTGAGGTGGACCATTCAAAAACATAGAGGTTGTTGAATTTACAGGGGAACTTTCAGTGGGATTGTGGGAAGGGTTTGAAGATCTATTTTTAGGGGTATTTGGAATATGAATATGATGAAACTCTGGGTTTTGTCTATTCACAGGAGTAGCTTCAGGAGGTCCATTCAAAATCACTGAGGGTGCTCTGTTCACAGGGGGAGTTGGAGTGTAATTGTGGGAATGGTTTGAATGTTTCCAATTTACAGGGGCAGATGGATTGGGATTGTAGGAAGGTGAAGATCTATCTATAAGGGCATTTGGAGAATGAACATGAGGAAACCGTGGGATTTGTCGATTCACAGGAGTAGCTTGAAGAGGTCTATTCAAAAACATTGAGGGTGCTCTATTCATAGGGGCAGGGGCAGTTGGAATGGGATTGTAGGAAGGGTTTGAAGGTCTCCTAATCACAGGGGCAGATGGAATGGGATTGTAGGAAGGGTTTGAAGATCTCCTACTCACAGGGGCAGATGGAATGGGATTGTAGGAAGGGTTTGAAGGTCTCCTAATCACAGGGGCAGATGGAATGGGATTGGGGGAAGGGTTTGAAGGTCTCCTACTCACAGGGGCAGATGGAATGGGATTGTAGGAAGGGTTTGAAGATCTCCTACTCACAGGGGCAGATGGAATGGGATTGGGGGAAGGGTTTGAAGATCTCCTACTCACAGGCGCAGATGGAATGGGATTGTAGGAAGGGTTTGAAGGTCTCCTACTCACAGGGGCAGATGGAATGGGATTGGGGGAAGGGTTTGAAGGTCTCCTACTCACCGGGGCAGATGGAATGGGATTGGGGGAAGGGTTTGAAGATCTCCTACTCACAGGGGCAGATGGAATGGGATTGTAGGAAGGGTTTGAAGGTCTCCTACTCACCGGGGCAGATGGAATGGGATTGTAGGAAGGGTTTGAAGGTCTCCTACTCACCGGGGTATTTAAAGTATGAATATGATGAAACCGCGGGTTTAGTCTATTCATTGAATTAGCTTGCTGAGGATCATTTGGAAACATTATGGGTGTTCTATTCACAGGGGCATTTTGAGTGGGCATATGGGAAGCCAGTGAAGATTTCCTATTTCCTGGATTATGGGGATACACAGCGTTTTGATTTGGACTATGGGAAAGCACTGAAGACCTTTTCAAGGAAGCATTTTGAGAAGCAGCATGGGAAACTGTTGAAGGTATTCTATTCCTGGAAGGATTTTGACTAGAACTATGGAAAGTCTTTAGAGGGCTTCTATTCAAAGAAGCATTTTGAGGACTATAGGAAACTCTTGAAGATTTTACATTTGTAGGAGCATTTTTAATAGAACTGTGGGGAGATATTGAAAAACTGTGATTCAAAGGTGCATTATGTTTAAGGTGTTGGAAATACGTTGAAAAACTTCTAATCATACGATCATGAGGATGACGAGGAGATCTTTTGCTGACAGGGGAGTTTTGATCATGAATATGGGAAAACATTGATGAGTTTCGAATTACATGTGTATTTGAATTAGCAACATGGGGAGACACTGAAGATTTGTTAACTTTAGGAGCTTTTTGAGAAAGACTTTGGGATAATTTTGAAGGTTTATTATTATGGGACTTCAGTGAGGATATTCTATTAATTGGTGCACTTTGAGCAGGCCTATCCATAGAGACTGAAGATTTTCTGTTCACAAGACTATTATGGGGAGATGATAAAGGCCAATTCAGAGGAGCATTTTTAGTGGCGCTTTGGGAAGATACTGAAGAACTTCTATTCACAGGAGGATTTCGAGCTGAAATATGAAAAGGCCTTTTGGTCACATGAGTATTTAGAAGTAGAATATGGGCAGGCACTGAAGGTGTGAAATTGACAGTTTGAGTGGGACTCTTAGAAAACACTGAGCGTCTTCTCCTCCGAGAAGCGCGTTGAGTAGGAGTATGGGAAACCACTGAAGATCTACTGTTTAAAGCAGCATTTTGAGTAGGACTATGGGAAGAGGTTGAAAGCATTTTGTTCATGTGAGTATTTGGAGGAGGATTTTGGAGAGGCATTGAAAGCCTATTCACAGGAGGGTTTGGAATTGAAATATGCCTTTTAGTCATCCGAGTATTTGGAGGAGGAATACGGCGAGATGTTGAAGATCTGCTGTTCATAGAAGCATTTCGAGTAGGACTGTAGGATGTCACTGAGGGGCTCCTGTTTTTGGGCCTATTTCTGGTATGACTATGGGAATATATTGAGGGGTCTCTAATCATAGCAGCATTTTGAGTAGGAATGCGGGAAGGTAATGTCAGTGTTCCAGTCAGAGACTGTGTAGGACTATAGGAAAATGTCCGGGACCTCCTAATCCTTAAGGTGTTTCTTTCACTTGGTAAGATTTCATCAAACTGGCTCAAAGCATTTCCAAGAATACTTATGTCATCTTCGGTGGGTTTTCTTTTTGAAAACTGCTCTTTTGTTTCCATCAGAAGTTTTTCCAGCTGTTGTACATTGGGATCCACCTTGGCTGTACCTGATGGGCCCTGTGACAATTTATCTGACTTTTTTGGTTGCCCCGTTTCTTGCTTTTGACCTGAGATATTTTGTCTATACAAGGGGCTTCTGACTACACTTCCCTGTGTCTTCTTATTATGCAGGTCCCTCTTTCGTCCAGCCTGGTTGTACTTGAGACTTCCTTTGGGAAGGAAGAGACTTCTGATCAACCCTTTATTCACTTCATTAATCATCTCCAGGTTTTGCTTTGATTGTGTTGATTCTTGTTCCTTTTTACAAGGTATTCTTTTCAGAGATGTCTTCTTAATTGTACTGCGGGTAGATTCTTCAGAACCTCCATTATTTGATAGTACTAAATTCAACTGATCTATGGCAGCTTGAAGATTATTCATGTCATTCTTGGTTGGATTTCGTTTTGAGAACTGCTCGTTCAAATCCTTAATTAAATTTTCCAGTGAAAGTATGTCAGAATTTTTTGCAATCTGTGTGGGCCCCTGTGTTATTTCTTGATTATCTGGCTCTGTAGCCCCCTCTACTTCATATTGTTGCACTATGGTTGTAAAAGGACTGGTGGTTACTTGGTCACTGATTAAAGTTACATTCAACATATGTTGATTCTCAAGATCTTCAGGAATTATCAAATTTCTGAGCAGCCCTCTGCTGCGACTAATTCTTGTATTTAGTGCGGATGAGCCATTTTTTAGAGGCACTTGTTGATTCATTTCAGTGTCATTCATGGTCGATGTCTGAGTTTCCTTTGGAGTGTGCAAGCCTTCCTTTTGAGGCAAATTTTGAGTAGCTTCAATCTCGTCCATGATTACACTCTGGCTCTCGGCTGGCGTGGGCGAGCCATATTTCTCAGGTCCTTTGGTTGGAGTGGGTGAGCCATGTTTCTGAGGTCCTTTGGTTGGAGTGGGCGAGCCATGTTTCTGAGATGCTTTGGTTGGAGTGGGCGAGCCATATTTCTCAGGTCCTTTGGTTGGAGTGAGTGAGCCATGTTTCTGAGGTCCTTTGGTTGGAGTGGGCGAGCCATGTTTCTGAGGTCCTTTGGTTGGAGTGGGCGAGCCATGTTTCTCAGGTCCTTTGGTTGGAGTGGGTGAGCCATGTTTCTCAGGTCCTTTGGTTGGAGTGGGTGAGCCATGTTTCTGAGATGCTTTGGTTGGAGTGGGCAAGCCCTGTTTCTGAGGTCCTTTGGTTGGAGTGGAGAAGACATCTTCCTGAGGTTCTTTGGTTGAAGTGGGCGAGCCATGTTTCTGAGGTCCTTTGGTTGGAGTGGGCAAGCCATGTTTCTGAGGTCCTTTGGTTGGAGTGGGCGAGCCATGTTTCTCAGGTGCTTTGGTTGGAGTGGGCGAGCCATGTTTCTCAGGTGCTTTGGTTGGAGTGGATGAGCCATGTTTCTGAGGTCCTTTGGTTGGAGTGAGTGAGCCATGTTTCTGAGGTCCTTTGGTTGGAGTGGGCGAGCCATGTTTCTGAGGTCCTTTGGTTGGAGTGGAGTAGTCTTTCTGAGATGCTGTGGTTGACGTGGAGACATCGTCTTTCGGAGATGCTGTGGTTGACGTGGAGACATCGTCTTTCGGAGATGCTGTGGTTGACGTGGAGACATCGTCTTTCTGAGATGCTGTGGTTGACGTGGAGACATCGTCTTTCGGAGATGCTGTGGTTGACGTGGAGACGTCGTCTTTCGGAGATGCTGTGGTTGACGTGGAGACATCGTCTTTCGGAGATGCTGTGGTTGACGTGGAGACGTCGTCTTTCGGAGATGCTGTGGTGGGACTGGGCGAGCCATGCTTCTGAGATGCTTTTCCAGTAGATTCAGTGGTGGTGGACACTGTCTCTACAATTGTAATCACGTCATTAGGATAGCGTTCAATACTCTGATTTATGATTGATGACTCGTCCATTGAAAAATCTGGCTTTAATTGGTTGCCGATACTTTCAGTCTCTTTTTCCTTCTCGAAAGATTCATTGGAGGGTTTGGGAAAAGGATCAAGCATTGTTTTAACAAGACTTTCAAATGAAGAAAATTCTTTCTCCTGCTTAGAAACATTCATTTGAATCGAGGGTGTTAAATTTTCTACTTGGGAACGTCCATTCATAGTTTGCCCAGGTGAGTAACCAGTTTTGACTTCAGTTTTTACCGTGATATTTCCTTGAATTTCTTTCCCAAAACCCTCCTTCATCCCTTTGTTGTTAAGTATTTTTTCACAGGTTGCTTCTATTTCTTTCCTTGAATCAAATGTTCCTTTTCCTGTCCTGTGAGCTTTGAACCTTAAATACTCCTCAAACATTTGGTAGAATAGCTTCAGTTCTTGCTCTACATCAGCTGAAGCATTCTGGAAGTGCGTCGACTTTACTGAATCAAGATCTATCCTGAAGGTTTCACCGTCCTGATAAGGAAGACCTTTTTTTCTCATACTGCCATTGTTTTGGGTCACATTCAGACCACTCTGATTAGAATGACCAAGGGCAGGTTGCAATTGTTCCTTCTCATGTATGCCATTTATCTGGTCACCAGTGTTTTTTTCCAACAATCTTTCCAAATACGGTGGCATAGTTGCATTTTTTACATAATAATCAAAAATGATATCACCCAGAGTTCTACTGTCACGGCTGAAGCTTCTCAGATCTCCTGGAACTATATCACAAACAAACCCAGATTCAGTTTTCATTCCAGTCTCTAGATCGAGCTAAAGGTGACTCCAATTTTATTTCCTCACTAACCAACACATCATGAGCTCAGTTAAATATTTTGTGGTACTTCACGACTCAAAGAGTTGTTGGATAGGAAAACCTGCAGCCCTAACACTCGCACTGTACGATCACAATCTGAATTTCCCACAGAAAGCAAGACTTTGCACGTTAATTAGCTGAATATAGATTATACGGCTAGTTAGTTAGCTGAATTGGGTTGTGGTGGGTCTAGTTAATTAACTGAATTGGGTTATGGATCGGTTAATTAGCTGGATTTGGTCGTGGGGCTAGTTAATCAGTTGAATTAGGTTATGGGGTAATTAGTTTGCTGAATTGGGTTATTGGACTGTTTTTTCGAATTAGCCTGCAGTTGGGAGCACAAATTGGGAACATTGGCCCTTACAGCTCATGGGTGAAGCAACTCGCTACTGATGGGCAATGGGAAACTGAGTGGTCCAGTGGACTAGACACGATCCTTCACCTCTGGCATCTGAGTTTCAATCCAGTCCAGATTCATGGGATGAGAGCTCCCTCTCTCTGCTGCCTGTAACTTAAATGGATTCGGGGCAGCCTTAACTAATTCTCAGTAGATATAATTCCACAGTACAAGAGTACTAAAAATTCTGCACAAATTGCTCAATCAAGCTCAGATAAATCAAAAGAATGGGTGACCCGGGAACATATCACATTGGTGCACGAAAGCTGCTTGTGCAAGGCTGATGCACAGCAGGACACAGTGCAGAGAATATTATCTGCCCCGGGAGTGTCTGATGGGACAGTGTAGAGGAAGCTTTACTCTGTATCTAACCTGTGTTGTACCTGCCCTGGGAGTGTCTGATGGGACAGTGTAGAGGGAGCTTTACTCTGTATCTAACCCGTGCTGTACCTGCCCTGGGAGCGTTTGATGGGACAGTGTAGAGGGAGCTTTACTCTGTATCTAACCCGTGCAGTACCTGCCCTGGGAGTATTTGATGGGGCAGTGTAGAGGGAGCTTTACTCTGTATCTAACCCCGTGCTGTACCTGCCCTGGGAGTGTTTGATGGGACAGTGCAGAGGGAGCTTTACTCTGTATCTAACCAGTGCTGTACCTGCCCTGGGAGTGTGATGGGACAGTGTAGAGGGAGCTTTACTCTGCATCTAACCCGTGCAGTACCTGCCCTGGGAGTGTTTGATGGGACAGTGTAGAGGGAGCTTTATTCTGTATCTAACTCGTGCTGTACCTGCCCTGGGAGTGTTTGATGGGGCAGTGCAGAGGGAGCTTTACTCTGTATCTAACCCGTGCTGTACCTGCCCTGGGAGTGTTTGATGGGACAGTGTAGAGGGAGCTTTACTCTGTATCTAACCAGTGCTGTACCTGCCCTGGGAGTGTGATGGGACAGTGTAGAGGGAGCTTTACTCTGTATCTAACTCGTGCTGTACCTGCCCTGGGAGGGTTTGATGGGACAGTATAGAGGGAGCTTTACTCTGTATCTAACCCGTGCTGTACCTGCCCTGGGAGTGTTTGATGGGACAGTGTAGAGGGAGCTTTACTCTGTATCTAACCCCGTGCTGTATCTGCCCTGGGAGTGTTTGATGGGTCAGTGTAGAGGGAGCTTTATTCTGTATCTAACCCATGCTGTACCTGCCCTGGGAGTGTTTGATGGGACAGTGCAGAGGGAGCTTTACTCTGTATCTAACCAGTGCTGTACCTGCCCTGGGAGTGTGATGGGACAGTGTAGAGGGAGCTTTACTCTGCATCTAACCCGTGCAGTACCTGCCCTGGGAGTGTTTGATGGGACAGTGTAGAGTGAGCTTTATTCTGTATCTAACTCGTGCTGTACCTGCCCTGGGAGTGTTTGATGGGGCAGTGCAGAGGGAGCTTTACTCTGTATCTAACCCGTGCTGTACCTGCCCTGGGAGTGTTTGATGGGACAGTGTAGAGGGAGCTTTACTCTGTATCTAACCAGCGCTGTACCTGCCCTGGGAGTGTGATGGGACAGTGTAGAGGGGGCTTTACTCTGTATCTAACTCGTGCTGTACCTGCCCTGGGAGGGTTTGATGGGACAGTGTAGAGGGAGCTTTACTCTGTATCTAACCCGTGCTGTACCTGCCCTGGGAGTGTTTGATGGGACAGTATAGAGGGAGCTTTACTCTGTATCTAACCCCGTGCTGTATCTGCCCTGGGAGTGTTTGATGGGTCAGTGTAGAGGGAGCTTTATTCTGTATCTAACCCATGCTGTACCTGCCCTGGGAGTGTTTGATGGGACAGTGTAGAGGGAGCTTTACTCTGTATCTAACCCGTGCTGTACCTGCCCTGGGAGTGTGATGGGACAGCAAAGTCCATCCACTACCTCATGAAATAGTTTGCACTTGACTAACTGTCTAGTGTTCGAAAGAGAAGGGTTCATGAAGTAGACCTTGAATTTATTCCATCTTTTTAAATATCCTTGTTTCCATTGCTGCTGCATTCTGGTGAAGTAAGGTGGAAGGTGTTGCACTGAACATGTGCTTTTCAATATTGTGATCGGTATCCTTTTGGGTTTTGAAAGCAAAATGGCAACTAATGGTGGGAGAACTTTCTTGTTGTCGAGCACGTGATGGAAGATTCCAAGTTTGCTCAAATAAACCTCTTTGGGCAGCCCGAGATTCCAACACACATCTGCCATGGTCATCCTGCAGTGGAATCCAGACTTCCCCGAATGGGTCAAAGCAGCTCCACCAGTTCATCGGGGACTAAAGCCTTTCTTAAACAAAACATTGTTTGCTGATATTTTCTTACCTGTTTCTTCGAGCATGCTCTGAGGTACCCGAGTCCAGTCAGCAGCTTCAGAGGGCACCTACGAGAAGAAAATGAACAGAAAAGTTAAGTATACAGACAGAATTCTATTGCTGCTCTCAGTCCTGTGCACTGAGGCATGAAAAATAAATTGTCTTGCGCACAGCTTGATTCACGTGCAACACACGTGCGCCACTGGTGGAGCTGCAGCTCCAGGAGGGGGATGCCTGTACAGTTGCTCTATTTTTGTTTCCATTTCTTCCCCTTTACCTTGTGAGGTCTCCTGTGTAATGCATCACCGTTCCCCCTCCACCCCCACCCCCCACCAGCGCAGAGGTAGGCGAGTGCCAGCCTGCTCCTGGTGCCCTGCTGCCGCGGATTGCCTGGACCGGAGGCGTATCAGAACAGGGCCAGGGACCTCTCTCTTCCACCGTCTCTCCTTGCTTTGGGACAGCGGTAACCAATCCAAAGATACACAACTGAGATTGCTTTCCATTTTGAAGACTTCCTACAGATTAAGGCAGTGGAACACTAGCACACAAACATTTAACATGTCTATCTGTAGTTCCTCTCTGCTATTTTAGTGGGGTTATTGAACTGTTTCAAATAATTGATTATGGGGCGCTCTCAGTGCAGTTCCTAGTGGATGCCGGTACGCAGAACTGCCCCTAATTCAGCAGCAAATTGACAAGCTCCCTCAGGATGGAACAGTTACCACTGGTGCAGTCGGGCTGAGGCACATGGTTAGAGCAGCTTCACTCTGCACTTCACCATCTGTACCTGACCTGGAAATGCTCAAAGCTGACACTGAGTGGCCAAAATGGAAAGCATGCCATTTCTAACACACACCCCTCACTGTGATGGGCAGAAAACTCCACACAAAAAGATGACTGCATAACCTAATTTTAATATGACATAGGCAGCCTTGTAAAATGTCTGTTGTCACGGGTATTTCCAATCAACATTAAAATCGACAGGCACAACGTGCACTCCTTACTCGCGCATCATGGTGGCATAGTGGTTAGCACTGTTGCCTCACAGCGCCAGGGACCCGGATTCGAATCCGGCCTCGGGCGACTGTCTGTGTGGAATTTGCACATTCTCCCCGTGTCTGCGTGGGTTTCCCCCGGGTGCTCCGGTTTCCTCCCACAGTCCAAAGATGTGCTGGTTAGGTTGATTTGGCTATGATAAATTGACCCTTAGTGTTAGGGGGGATTAAATACGTGGGGTTACGGGGATAGGGTGGGATATGTGTCGGTGCAGGCTCGATGGGCCGAAATGGCCTCTATCTGCACTGTGGGGATTCTGTGATTTTGTGATCACCGTTCCCCGTCACGCCTCTAGGTGGCACCTTGATTGCCATTTCCTACATTACAACAGTGACTACAGTTCAAAAGATGCTTCAGTGGCTCTGAAGCGCTTTGGGACGTCCTGAGGTCGTGAAAGGCGCGATTATAAATGCAAGTAATTTCTCTAATTTTTTTCTTGTTTGAGGTGATGCAGCACGGCACCAACAGATGGCACATGCGGATATGGGATGTGAATCTCTGCGCTCCGCCAATTCTGGCCTCTCGAGCATCCCCGGTTTTAATCGCTCCACCATTGGTGGCCGTGCCTTCAGCCGCCTGGGCCCCGAGCTCTGGAATTCCCTCCCTAAACCTCTCCGCCTCTCTCTCCTCCTTTAAGACGCTCCTTAAAACCAACCTCTTTGACCAAGTCACCTGTCCTAATATCTCCTTATGTGGCTCGGTGTCAAATTTTGTTTGATAACACTCCTGTGAAGCGCCTTGGGACGTTTTACTATGTTAAAGGCGCTATATAAATACAAGTTGTTGTTGTCTACACAAGAGGCAAACCCAGCTGTGCGTCAGACTGCAAGAATCAATGTTCTGAAAAGGATTTATTAACATCTTATGAAAGGATATTAATTCGTTATGGTTTTTAACTATGTTGAATATTTTAGAAACATAGAAACATAGAAACAAGGAACAGGAGTAGGCCATTCGGCCCGTCGAGCCTGCTCCGCCATTCAATACGATCATGGCTGATCATCCAAATCCAGTACCCTGTCCCTGCTTTAATCCCCACAGTACACATCTCCCACCCTACCCCCGTTTTGCTGTGTCTCTTTACTTCAATCCATTATTATTCTGATCAAGTCACTTAGCTTGTACACACTGAGCTGGGAATCTTATTTTCTGCCTTAATTCATTGGCTGTGAAGCAGTTTGGGATGTCCTGAGGCTACGAAAGGTGCAAGCTCTTCTTTTCTCTCTTCCCACTAGAATTTCAATAACTGAGTGCCAGAACTATCTTGAGTGTCGTTTTTGAACAAGTTGATTTGGTCTGTAGGATATGAGGGAACTCAGGACTGGGAGGGAGGTTTTCAACAAATGCTGCTTTGTTAATATCTTATAAAACGAATTAAAACAACAAAGAGAGATAGAGAAAATTAGTGGGAGGCAAGTTGGAGAGGATGGTGGAGATGGGGTGATAGAGGGAGAGGACAGAGGGATGAGGTGGAGATGGGGTGATAGAGGGAGAGGACAGAGGGATGAGGTGGAGATGGGGTGATAGAGGGAGAGGACAGAGGGATGAGGTGGAGATGGGGTGATGGAGGGAGAGGAGAGAGGGATGAGGGTGGAGATGGGGTGATGGAGGGAGAGGACAGAGGGATGAGGTGGAGATGGGGTGATGGAGGGAGAGGAGAGAGGGATGAGGTGGAGATGGGGTGATGGAGGGAGAGGACAGAGGGATGAGGTGGAGATGGGGTGATGGAGGGAGAGGAGAGAGGGATGAGGGTGGAGATGGGGTGATGGAGGGAGAGGACAGAGGGATGAGGTGGAGATGGGGTGATGGAGGGAGAGGAGAGAGGGATGAGGGTGGAGATGGGGTGATGGAGGGAGAGGACAGAGGGATGAGGTGGAGATGGGGTGATGGAGGGAGAGGACAGAGGGATGAGGTGGAGATGGGGTGATGGAGGGAGAGGACAGAGGGATGAGGTGGAGATGGGGTGATGGAGGGAGAGGAGAGAGGGATGAGGGTGGAGATGGGGTGATGGAGGGAGAGGAGAGAGGGATGAGGTGGAGATGGGATGATGGAGGGAGAGGACAGAGGGATGAGGTGGAGATGGAATGATGGAGGGAGAGGACAGAGGTTTGAGGATGGAGATGGGGTGATAAGAACATAAGAAGTAAGAGCAGGAGTTGGCCATACAGCCCCTCGAGCCTGCTCCGCCATTCAATGAGATCATGGCTGATCATCGACCTCAACTCCACTTTCCCGCCCGATCTCCATATCCCTTGATTCCCCTAGAGTCCAAAATTCTATCGATCTCAGCCTTGAATATACTCAAAGACTCAGCATTCACAACCCTCTGGGGCAGAGAATTCCAAAGATTCACAACCCTCTGAGAGAAAAAATCTTCCTCATCTCAGTCTTAAATGGCCGACCCCTTATCCTGAGACTATGCCCCCAGTTCTAGACACTCTAGCCAGGGGAAACAGCCTCTCAGCATCTACCCTGTCAATCCCCTTCAGAATCTTGTATGTTCAATGAAATCACCTCTCATTCTTCTAAACTCCAGAGAGTATAGGCCCATTCTACACAATCTTTCATCATAGGACAATCCTCTCATCCCAGGAATCAATCTCGTGAACCTTCGTTGCACCGCCTCCAAGGCAAGTATATCCTTCCTTAGATAAGGAGACCAAAACTGTGCACAGTACTCCAGGTGTGGTCTCACCAAGGCCCTGTACAATTGTAGCAAGACTTCCTTACTCTTATACTCTAACCCCCTTGCAATAAAAGCCAACATGCCATTTGCCTTCCTTATTGCTTGCTGTACTTGCATGCTAGCTTTCTGTGTTTCTTGCACGAGGACACCCAAATCTCTCTCAACACCAACATTTGAAAGTTTCTCACCATTTAAAAAAATTTCTGTTTTTCTATTCTTCCTACCAATGTGAATAACCTCACATTTCCCTACATTATACTCCATCTGCCACCTTACTGCCCACTCACTTAGTCTATCTATATCCCTTTGCAGACTCTGTGTACTCCTCACAGCTTACTGTCCCACCTAGCTTTGTATCATCAGCAAACTTGGATACATTACACTCGGTCCCTTCATCTGGGTCATTAATATAGATTGTAAATAGCTGAGGCCCCAATACTGATCCTTGCGGCGCCCCACTAGTTACAGCCTGCCAACCTGAAAAAGATCCGGTTATCCCTACTCTCTGTGTTCTGTCCGTTAACCAATCCTTTATCCATGCTACTATATTACACCCAACCCCATGAGCCCTAATCTTGTGTAATAACCTTTTATGCGGCACCTTATCGAATGCCTTTTGGAAATCCAAATATACTACATCCACGGATAGAGGGAGGGGACCTACTTACCATCGGTCTTTGTGGGCTGGAATTCACAGCAGTCTTTGCACGTCTCTCTGGGTGGAATGACACTCGGTTTTCAGTCAGTCCTTTACTTGGGCCATTGCTGTGCTGGCGAGGAGTGAACAGGGTGGAGGAAACAGCTGGACAGTTGCAGGAAAACACTAACACAGAGTAAGAGAGATTTGCATTTATACAGAGTCTCATCAGAACACAAAGCATGGCCACAGCGGCAACCCCGGGCCCGACACCAACGCCCCGACCCCAAACCCCAACCCCGGGGCTCGACCCCAAACCCCAACTCCGGGGCTCGACCCCAAACCCCAACCCCGGGGCTCGACACCAACGCCCCAACCCCGGGCCCGACACCAACGCCCCGACCCCAAACCCGGGCTCGACCCCAAACCCCAACCCCGGGGCCCGACCCCAAACCCCAACCCCGGGCCCGACACCAACGCCCCGACCCCAAACCCCAACCCCGGGGCTCGATCCCAAACCCCAACCCCGGGCCCGACTCCAAACCCCAACCCCGAGACTCGACCCCAAACCCCAACCCCGGGCTCGACCCCAAACCCCAACCCCGGGCCCGACCCCAAACCCCAACCCCGAGACTCGACCCCAAACCCCAACCTCGGGGCTCGACCCCAAACCCCAACCTCGGGCCCGACCCCAAACCCCAACCCCGAGACTCGACCCCAAACCCCAACCCCGGGCTCGACCCCAAACCCCAACCCTGGGCCCGACCCCAAACCCCAACCCCGAGACTCGACCCCAACCCTGGGGCCCGACCCCAAACCCCAACCCCGAGACTCGACCCCAAACCCCAACCCCGGGCTCGACCCCAAACCCCAACCCCGGGCCCGACCCCAAACCCCAACCCCGAGACTCGACCCCAACCCTGGGGCCCGACCCCAAACCCCAACCCCGAGACTCGACCCCAAACCCCAACCCCGGGGCTGGACCCCAAACCCCAACCCCGGGGCTGGACCCCAAACCCCAACCCCGGGGCTCGACCCCAAACCCCAACCCCAGGGCTCGACCCCAAACCCCAACCCCGGGGCCCGACCCCAAACCCCAACCCCGAGACTTGGCCTCAAACCCCAACCCCGAGACTTGACCCCAAACCCCAACCCCGAGACTTGGCTCCAAACCCCAACCCCGAGACTTGACCCCAAACCCCAACCCTGAGACTTGGCCCCAAACCCCAACCCCGGGGCTTGACCCCAAACCCCAACCCCAGGGCCCGACCCCAAACCCCAACCCGGGGCTCGACCCCAAACCCCAACCCCGAGACTTGGCCTCAAACCCCAACCCCGAGACTTGACCCCAAACCCCAACCCCGAGACTTGGCTCCAAATCCCAACCCCGAGACTTGACCCCAAACCCCAACCCCGAGACTTGGCCCCAAACCCCAACCCCGGGGCTTGACCCCAAACCCCAACCCCGGGGCTTGACCCCAAACCCCAACCCCAGGGCTCGACCCCAAACCCCAGGGCTCGACCCCAAACCCCAACCCGGGGCTCGACCCCAAACCCCGGGGCCCGACCCCAAATCCCAACCCCGGGGCTGGACCCCAAACCCCAACCCCAGGGCTGGACCCCAAACCCCAACCCGGGGCTCGATCCCAAACCCCGGGGCCCGACCCCAAATCCCAACCCCGGGGCTGGACCCCAAACCCCAACCCCAGGGCTCGACCCCAAACCCCAACCCGGGGCTCGATCCCAAACCCCGGGGCCCGACCCCAAATCCCAACCCCGGGGCTGGACCCCAAACCCCAACCCCAGGGCTGGACCCCAAACCCCAACCCGGGGCTCGACCCCAAACCCCAGGGCTGGACTCCAAACCCCAACCCCGGGGCTCGATCCCAAACCCCGGGGCCCGACCCCAAACCCCAACCCCGGGGCTGGACCCCAAACCCCAACCCGGGGCTCGACCCCAAACCCCAACCCCGGGGCTGGACTCCAAACCCCAACCCCGGGGCTCGACCCCAAACCCCAACCCCGGGGCTCGACCCCAAACCCCAACCCGGGGCTCGACCCCAAACCCCAACCCCGGGGCTGGACTCCAAACCCCAACCCGGGGCTCGACCCCAAACCCCAACCCGGGGCTCGACCCCAAACCCCAACCCCGGGGCTGGACTCCAAACCCCAACCCGGGGCTCGACCCCAAACCCCAACCCGGGGCTCGACCCCAAACCCCAACCCCGGGGCTGGACTCCAAACCCCAACCCGGGGCTCGACCCCAAACCCCAACCCGGGGCTCGACCCCAAACCCCAACCCCGGGGCTGGACTCCAAACCCCAACCCGGGGCTCGACCCCAAACCCCAACCCGGGGCTCGACCCCAAACCCCAGGGCTGGACTCCAAACCCCAACCCCGGGGCTCGATCCCAAACCCCGGGGCCCGACCCCAAATCCCAACCCCGGGGCTGGACCCCAAACCCCAACCCCGGGGCTGGACCCCAAACCCCAACCCGGGGCTCGACCCCAAACCCCAGGGCTGGACTCCAAACCCCAACCCCGGGGCTCGATCCCAAACCCCGGGGCCCGACCCCAAACCCCAACCCGGGGCCCGACCCCAAACCCCAACCCCGGGGCTCGACCCCAAACCCCAACCCCGGGGCTCGACCCCAAACCCCAACCCCGGGCCCGACCCCAAACCCCAACCCCGGGGCTCGACCCCAAACCCGAGACTTGACCCCAAACCCCAACCCCGGGGCTGGATCCCAAACCCAAACCCCGGGGCTTGACCCCAAACCCGAGACTTGACCCCAAACCCCAAACCCCGGGGCCCGACCCCAAACCCCAACCCCGGGGCCCGACCCCAAACCTCAACCCCGGGGCTCGACCCCAAACCCCAACCCCGAGACTTGACCCCAAACCCCAACCCCGAGACTAGGCCCCAAACCCCAACCCCGAGACTTGGCCCCAAATCCCAACCCCGGGGCTGGATCCCAAACCCCAACCCCGGGGCCCGACCCCAAACCCGGGCTCGACCCCAAACCCCAACCCCGGGGCTCGACCCCAACCCCGGGGCTCGACCCCAAACCCCAACCCCGGGGCCCGACCCCAAACCCGGGCTCGACCCCAAACCCCAACCCCGGGGCTCGACCCCAAACCCCAACCCCGGGCCTCGACCCCAAACCCCAACCCCGGGCCTCGACCCCAAACCACAACCCCAGGGCTCGATTCCAAACCCCAATCCCGGGGCTCGATCCCAAACCCCGGGGCTCGACCCCAAACCCCAATCCCGGGGCTCGATCCCCAACCCCTGGGCTGGACCCCAACCCGGGGCTCGACCCCAAACCCCAACCCCGGGGCCCGACCCCAAACCCCAACCCCGGGGCTCGATCCCAAACCCCGGGGCCCGACCCCAAATCCCAACCCCGGGGCTGGACCCCAAACCCCAACCCCGGGCCTCGACCCCAAACCCCAACCCCGGGGCTGGACCCCAAACCCCAACCCCGGGCCTCGACCCCAAACCCCAACCCTGGGCCTCGACCCCAAACCCCAACCCCGGGCCTCGACCCCAAACCCCAACCCTGGGGCTCGACCCCAAACCCCAATCCCGGGGCTCGATCCCAAACCCCGGGGCTCGACCCCAAACCCCAACCCCGGGCCTCGACCCCAAACCCCAACCCTGGGGCTCGACCCCAAACCCCAATCCCGGGGCTCGATCCCAAACCCCGGGGCTCGACCCCAAACCCCAACCCCGGGCCTCGACCCCAAACCCCAACCCCGGGCCTCGACCCCAAACCCCAATCCCGGGGCTCGATCCCAAACCCCAATCCCGGGGCCCGACCCCAAACCCCAATCCCGGGGCCCGACCCCAAACCCCAACCCCGGGGCTCGACCCCAAATCCCAACCCCGGGGCTCGACCCCAAACCCCAACCCCGGGGCTGGACCCCAAACCCCAACCCCGGGGCTCGACCCCAAATCCCAACCCCGGGGCTCGACCCCAAACCCCAACCCCGGGGCTGGACCCCAAACCCCAATCCCGGGGCTCGACCCCAAACCCCAATCCCGGGGCTCGACCCCAAACCCCAACCCCGGGGCTCGACCCCAAACCCCAACCCCGGGGCTCGACCCCAAACCCCAACCCCGGGCTCGACCCCAAACCCCAACCCCGGGGCCCGACCCCAAACCCCAACCCCGGGGCTCGACACCAACGCCCCAACCCCGGGCCCGACACCAACGCCCCGACCCCAAACCCGGGCTCGACCCCAAACCCCAACCCCGGGGCCCGACCCCAAACCCCAACCCCGGGCCCGACACCAACGCCCCGACCCCAAACCCCAACCCCGGGGCTCGATCCCAAACCCCAACCCCAGGCCCGACTCCAAACCCCAACCCCGAGACTCGACCCCAAACCCCAACCCCGGGCTCGACCCCAAACCCCAACCCCGGGCCCGACCCCAAACCCCAACCCCGAGACTCGACCCCAAACCCCAACCTCGGGGCTCGACCCCAAACCCCAACCTCGGGCCCGACCCCAAACCCCAACCCCGAGACTCGACCCCAAACCCCAACCCCGGGCTCGACCCCAAACCCCAACCCTGGGCCCGACCCCAAACCCCAACCCCGAGACTCGACCCCAACCCTGGGGCCCGACCCCAAACCCCAACCCCGAGACTCGACCCCAAACCCCAACCCCGGGCTCGACCCCAAACCCCAACCCCGGGCCCGACCCCAAACCCCAACCCCGAGACTCGACCCCAACCCTGGGGCCCGACCCCAAACCCCAACCCCGAGACTCGACCCCAAACCCCAACCCCGGGGCTGGACCCCAAACCCCAACCCCGGGGCTGGACCCCAAACCCCAACCCCGGGGCTCGACCCCAAACCCCAACCCCAGGGCTCGACCCCAAACCCCAACCCCGGGGCCCGACCCCAAACCCCAACCCCGAGACTTGGCCTCAAACCCCAACCCCGAGACTTGACCCCAAACCCCAACCCCGAGACTTGGCTCCAAACCCCAACCCCGAGACTTGACCCCAAACCCCAACCCTGAGACTTGGCCCCAAACCCCAACCCCGGGGCTTGACCCCAAACCCCAACCCCAGGGCCCGACCCCAAACCCCAACCCGGGGCTCGACCCCAAACCCCAACCCCGAGACTTGGCCTCAAACCCCAACCCCGAGACTTGACCCCAAACCCCAACCCCGAGACTTGGCTCCAAACCCCAACCCCGAGACTTGGCCCCAAACCCCAACCCCGGGGCTTGACCCCAAACCCCAACCCCGGGGCTTGACCCCAAACCCCAACCCCAGGGCTCGACCCCAAACCCCAGGGCTCGACCCCAAACCCCAACCCGGGGCTCGACCCCAAACCCCGGGGCCCGACCCCAAATCCCAACCCCGGGGCTGGACCCCAAACCCCAACCCCAGGGCTGGACCCCAAACCCCAACCCGGGGCTCGATCCCAAACCCCGGGGCCCGACCCCAAATCCCAACCCCGGGGCTGGACCCCAAACCCCAACCCCAGGGCTCGACCCCAAACCCCAACCCGGGGCTCGATCCCAAACCCCGGGGCCCGACCCCAAATCCCAACCCCGGGGCTGGACCCCAAACCCCAACCCCAGGGCTGGACCCCAAACCCCAACCCGGGGCTCGACCCCAAACCCCAGGGCTGGACTCCAAACCCCAACCCCGGGGCTCGATCCAAACCCCGGGGCCCGACCCCAAATCCCAACCCCGGGGCTGGACCCCAAACCCCAACCCGGGGCTCGACCCCAAACCCCAACCCCGGGGCTGGACTCCAAACCCCAACCCCGGGGCTCGACCCCAAACCCCAACCCCGGGGCTCGACCCCAAACCCCAACCCGGGGCTCGACCCCAAACCCCAACCCGGGGCTGGACTCCAAACCCCAACCCGGGGCTCGACCCCAAACCCCAACCCGGGGCTCGACCCCAAACCCCAACCCCGGGGCTGGACTCCAAACCCCAACCCGGGGCTCGACCCCAAACCCCAACCCGGGGCTCGACCCCAAACCCCAGGGCTGGACTCCAAACCCCAACCCCGGGGCTCGATCCCAAACCCCGGGGCCCGACCCCAAATCCCAACCCCGGGGCTGGACCCCAAACCCCAACCCCGGGGCTGGACCCCAAACCCCAACCCGGGGCTCGACCCCAAACCCCAGGGCTGGACTCCAAACCCCAACCCCGGGGCTCGATCCCAAACCCCGGGGCCCGACCCCAAACCCCAACCCGGGGCCCGACCCCAAACCCCAACCCCGGGGCTCGACCCCAAACCCCAACCCCGGGGCTCGACCCCAAACCCCAACCCCGGGCCCGACCCCAAACCCCAACCCCGGGGCTCGACCCCAAACCCGAGACTTGACCCCAAACCCCAACCCCGGGGCTGGATCCCAAACCCAAACCCCGGGGCTTGACCCCAAACCCGAGACTTGACCCCAAACCCCAAACCCCGGGGCCCGACCCCAAACCCCAACCCCGGGGCCCGACCCCAAACCTCAACCCCGGGGCTCGACCCCAAACCCCAACCCCGAGACTTGACCCCAAACCCCAACCCCGAGACTAGGCCCCAAACCCCAACCCCGAGACTTGGCCCCAAATCCCAACCCCGGGGCTGGATCCCAAACCCCAACCCCGGGGCCCGACCCCAAACCCGGGCTCGACCCCAAACCCCAACCCCGGGGCTCGACCCCAACCCCGGGGCTCGACCCCAAACCCCAACCCCGGGGCCCGACCCCAAACCCGGGCTCGACCCCAAACCCCAACCCCGGGGCTCGACCCCAACCCCGGGGCTCGACCCCAAACCCCAACCCCGGGGCCCGACCCCAAACCCGGGCTCGACCCCAAACCCCAACCCCGGGGCTCGACCCCAAACCCCAACCCCGGGGCTCGACCCCAAACCCCAACCCCGGGCCTCGACCCCAAACCCCAACCCCGGGCCTCGACCCCAAACCACAACCCCAGGGCTCGATTCCAAACCCCAATCCCGGGGCTCGATCCCAAACCCCGGGGCTCGACCCCAAACCCCAATCCCGGGGCTCGATCCCCAACCCCTGGGCTGGACCCCAACCCGGGGCTCGACCCCAAACCCCAACCCCGGGGCCCGACCCCAAACCCCAACCCCGGGGCTCGATCCCAAACCCCGGGGCCCGACCCCAAATCCCAACCCCGGGGCTGGACCCCAAACCCCAACCCCCGGGCCTCGACCCCAAACCCCAACCCCGGGGCTGGACCCCAAACCCCAACCCCGGGCCTCGACCCCAAACCCCAACCCTGGGCCTCGACCCCAAACCCCAACCCCGGGCCTCGACCCCAAACCCCAACCCTGGGGCTCGACCCCAAACCCCAATCCCGGGGCTCGATCCCAAACCCCGGGGCTCGACCCCAAACCCCAACCCCGGGCCTCGACCCCAAACCCCAACCCCGGGCCTCGATCCCAAACCCCAATCCCGGGGCTCGATCCCAAACCCCAATCCCGGGGCCCGACCCCAAACCCCAATCCCGGGGCCCGACCCCAAACCCCAACCCCGGGGCTCGACCCCAAACCCCAACCCCGGGGCTCGACCCCAAATCCCAACCCCGGGGCTCGACCCCAAACCCCAACCCCGGGGCTGGACCCCAAACCCCAACCCCGGGGCTCGACCCCAAATCCCAACCCCGGGGCTCGACCCCAAACCCCAACCCCGGGGCTGGACCCCAAACCCCAATCCCGGGGCTCGACCCCAAACCCCAATCCCGGGGCTCGACCCCAAACCCCAACCCCGGGGCTCGACCCCAAACCCCAACCCCGGGGCTCGATCCCAAACCCCGGGGCCCGACCCCAAATCCCAACCCCGGGGCTGGACCCCAAACCCCAACCCGGGGCTCGACCCCAAAACCCAGGGCTGGACTCCAAACCCCAACCCCGGGGCTCGATCCCAGACCCCGGGGCCCGACCCCAAATCCCAACCCCGGGGCTGGACCCCAAACCCCAACCCGGGGCTCGACCCCAAACCCCAACCCCGGGGCTGGACTCCAAACCCCAACCCGGGGCTCGACCCCAAACCCGAGACTTGACCCCAAACCCCAAACCCCGGGCCCGACCCCAAACCCCAACCCCGGGGCCCGACCCCAAACAGTGGGCTCGACCCCAAACCCCAAGGCTCGACCCCAAACCCCAACCCCGGGGCTCGACCCCAAACCCCAACCCCGGGGCTCGACCCCAAACAGTGGGCTCGACCCCAAACCCCAAACCCCGGGCCCGACCCCAAACCCCAACCCCGGGGCTCGACCCCAAACCCCAACCCCGGGCTCGACCCCAAACCCCAACCCCGGGGCCCGACCCCAAACCCCAACCCCGGGGCCCGACCCCAAACCCCAACCCCGGGGCTCGACCCCAAACCCCAACCCCGGGGCTCGACCCCAAACCTCAACCCCGGGGCTCGACCCCAAACCCCAACCCCGGGCCCGACCCCAAACCCCAACCCCGAGACTCGACCCCAAACCCCAACCCCAGGGCTCGATCCCCAACCCCTGGGCTGGACCCCAACCCGGGGCTCGACCCCAAACCCCAACCCGGGGCTCGACCCCAAACCCCGGGGCTGGACCCCAAACCCCAACCCGGGGCTCGACCCCAAACCCCAACCCCGGGGCTCGACCCCAAACCCCGGGGCTGGACCCCAAACCCCAACCCCGGGCCCGACCCCAAACCCCAACCCCGAGACTCGACCCCAAACCCCAACCCCAGGGCTCGATCCCCAACCCCTGGGCTGGACCCCAACCCGGGGTTCGACCCCAAACCCCAACCCGGGGCTCGACCCCAAACCCCGGGGCTGGACCCCAAACCCCAACCCGGGGCTCGACCCCAAACCCCAACCCCGGGGCTCGACCCCAAACCCCGGGGCTGGACCCCAAACCCCAACCCGGGGCTCGACCCCAAACCCCAACCCCGGGGCTCGACCCCAAACCCCAACCCCGGGGCTGGATCCCAAACCCCAACCCCGGGGCCCGACCCCAAACCCGGGCTCGACCCCAAACCCCAACCCCGGGGCTCGACCCCAAACCCCAACCCCGGGCCTCGACCCCAAACCCCAACCCTGGGGCTGGATCCCAAGCCCCAACCCCGGGGCTGGATCCCAAACCCCAACCCCGGGGCTGGATCCCAAACCCCAACCCCGGGGCTCGACCCCAAACCCCGGGGCTGGATCCCAAACCCCAACCCCGGGGCCCGACCCCAAACCCGGGCTCGACCCCAAACCCCAACCCCGGGGCTCGACCCCAAACCCCAACCCCGGGGCTCGACCCCAAACCCCAACCCTGGGGCTGGATCCCAAGCCCCAACCCCGGGGCTGGATCCCAAACCCCAACCCCGGGGCTGGATCCCAAACCCCAACCCCGGGGCTCGACCCCAAACCCCAACCCCGGGGCTGGATCCCAAACCCCAACCCCGGGGCTGGATCCCAAACCCCAACCCCGGGGCTCGACCCCAAACCCCAACCCCGGGGCTGGATCCCAAACCCCAACCCCGGGGCTCGACCCCAAACCCGAGCCCCGGGGCTTGACCCCAAACCCCGGGGCTCGACCCCAAACCCCGGGGCTTGACCCCAAACCCCAACCCTGGGGCTTAACCCCAAACCCAGGCCCCGATTTCAAACCTGAGAGCGCAGACAGGGCCTCGGTTTAACATCTCATCCGAAATATGGCACCTCCGACAGTGCGGCGCTCCCTCAGCACTGCCCCTCCGACAGTGCGGCGCTCCCTCAGTACTGTCCCTCCGACAGTGCGGTGCTCCCTCAGTACTGCCCCTCCGACAGTGCGGCGCTCCCTCAGTACCGCCCCTCCGACTGTGCGGCGCTCCCTCAGTACCGCCCCTCCAACAGTGCGGCGCTCCCTCAGTACCGCCCCTCCGACAGTGCGGCGCTCCCTCAGTACCGCCCCTCCGACAGTGCGGCCCTCCCTCAGTACCGCCCCTCCGACAGTGCGGCGCTCCCTCTGTACTGCCCCTCCGACAATGCGGCGCTCCCTCAGTACTGCCCCTCCGACAATGCGGCGCTCCCTCAGTACCGCCCGTCCGACAGTGCGGCGCTCCCTCAGTACCGCCCCTCCGACAGTGCGGCACATTGCGGCGCTCCCTCAGTAACCGCCCCTCCGACAGTGCGGCACTCCCTCAGTACTGCCCCTCCGACAGTGCAGCACTCCCTCAGTACTGCCCCTCCGACAGTGCGGCGCTCCCTCAGTACTGCCCCTCCGACAGTGCGGCGCTCCCTCAGTACCGCCCCTCCGACAGTGCGGCACTCCCTCAGTACTGCCCCTCCGACAGTGCGGCGCTCCCTCAGTACCGCCCCTCCGACAGTGCGGCACTCCCTCAGTACTGCCCCTCCGACAGTGCGGCACTCCCTCAGTACTGCACTGCAGTGTCAGCCTAGATGTTTGTCTCTGGAGTGGGACTTGAACCCACAACCTTCTGACTCAGAGGTGAGAGTGCTGCCCACTGAGCCACGGCCCCAAACCCCAGGCCCGACCCCAGCACCAGCCCCAAACCGCAATCAGTTGCAGGAAAACATGAAACTAGTGTTTTGTGGAGGATCCCAGCCTCTGCATGGTGCAAAGTTGGGATGTTGAACTCACTGGGACCTCCTGGGTCACAAACCCAACCTGTCTCTCCAAGGCATCACATATTCGAAGCTCAGATGAACTGTCCCAACGTGCCACAACGCAACGTGTTAAAAAAGTCAGCTTTTTTAAACACCTTGCCGTGGAGATAAACGGTGTCCAAACACAGGATGCATTTGTTTCTCCCAATCCAACCGCCCCTGACGTCAGCGATTCTTGCACGACCAATGTTCCGGCTATGTTGCACGACCATGCAGCGGTCTGGTGGTGCCGCGCCGCCCACTCACCGGCTTTTATACGGGAGAAACCGCGCACGGGCAAAAATTTGAATGAGCCAAAAATAAATAAGAGGGAACATTGCTCAGAACCCAGTGGCAGCCCGCGCAACATACGTGAGCTCAGATAGTGAGTGCTGGCAGGCTATTCGGCCGAGGGAACAGGAATACAGCCAATCTCGATCCTGTCCCTTCCCGAGGTTCACACCCTTGCTAGCAGGTGTCGCTGGACAGTGAGCAGGAGCAAGAATCCTGGCTGACGCCATCTGCCCTCCATAGCCAGTGGGTGCTGAAGCCATTTGCAGCATCTGCCAAGTTAGGACAGACCAGCAGTAAAACATTTAAAAACAGCACCAGCCACGGTGTGGGATACAGCTGCAATGCTTTACATTTTGCGAGAGAATGCGCCTCCCCCTACCCTGCCACCGGGCCAGAGAGCGGTCGCTGCTGGGGACGAGATGAGAGACACAGCTCAGATGAAGTTGCAGCCATCCTCCACACCTTCCCACGGAACTGCACCCCGGCATTAATCAGTGCATTGAGGGGGGGGGGGGGGGGGCGGAGGGAGGGGAGAAAGCCCCAGAGTAATTCAAGACGTTACATTCGCGGAAAGAGTCAGTGGAGAGTCTGAGAGACATTGCTGCCCCACAACCTCCTCTGTGCTGTCCCAAACCTTCAGTTATAACCACATCCCAACACATATCCCATCAATGCTGAAGTATTTTTATCATCAAAGAACTCAGTCAAGTTTTTCAAACACGATTTGCCTTTAACAAACCCACGTTGGCTGTCCCTTATTAACCCATGTTCTTCCAAGTGACAATTCATTTTGTCCCGGATCATGGTCTCTAGAAGTTTCCCCACCACCGACGTTAGGTTGACTGGCCTTTCGTTGCCGGGTTTATCCCTCTCCCTTTTTTTTTGAACAGAAGTGTATCATTTGCAATCCTCCAGTCCTCTGGCATCACTCACATATCAAAGGAGGATTGTGGCCAGAGCCTCTGCAATTTCCACCCTTACTTCTCCCAGTAACCAAGGATGCATCCCATCCGGACCGGGTGACTTTTCTACTTTGAGTGCAGCCAACCTTTAAGTACCTCCTCTGTATCTATTATATCCTATCCAATATCACTACTGCCTCCTCCTTTACTGTGACATTGGCAGCATACTCTTCTCTAGTGATGACAGATGCAAAGTACTCATTCAATACCTCAGCTATGCCCTCTGCCTCCACAAGATCATCTCCTTTTTGGTCCCTAATCGGCCCCACCCTGCCTTTGTCTATCCTTTTATGTTTATAAAAGACCTCTGGGTTCTCTTTTATGTTACCCACTAATCTTTTCTCATTCCCTCTTTTCCCCTTTTATTTCCTTTTACCGTTCTCTGCACGTTCTGTATTCAGCTTGATTCTCTACTGTATTATGATCCTGACATTTATCATAAGCCTCCTTTTTCTGTTTCATTTTAATCCCAATATCTTTAGTCATCTGGGTAGCGTTAACTTTTGATGCACTTCCTTTCCCCCCCTCATAAGAATGTATAGTCTGTACCCAAACCATCTCCTCCTTGAAGGCTTATTTACTCTTTTACCCAATAATCTTTGATTCCAATCCACCTGGGCCAGATCCCCTTTCAACACCCTGAATTGAGCCCTCTTCCAGTTGAGTAGCTTCCCCTTTTGATTGTTCCTTGTCCCGTTCCATTACTACTCTAGATCTAATGATATTGTGAACACTGTTTCCCAAATGCTCTTCCACTGAAACTTGCTCCACTTCATTTCACAGAACGAGATCCAGCGCGGCTTCCTTGCCTGAGTCAGAAGGTTGTGGGTTCAAGTCCCACTCCAGAGACTTCTAGGCTGACACTCCAGTGCAGTACTGAGGGAACGCCGCACTGTCGGAGGGGCAGTACTGAGGGAGCGCCACACTGTCGGAGGGGGCAGTACTGAGGGAGCGCCGCACTGTCTGAGGGAGCGCCGCACTGTCGGAGGGGGCAGTACTGAGGGAGCGCCGCACTGTCGGAGGGGCAGTACTGAGGGAGCGTCGCACTGTCGGAGGGGCGGTACTGAGGGAGCGCCGCACTGTCGGAGGGGGCAGTACTGAGGGAGCGCCGCACTGTCGGAGGGGCAGTACTGAGGGAGCGCCGCACTGTCGGAGGGGCGGTACTGAGGGAGCGCCGCACTGTCGGAGGGGCAGTACTGAGGGAGCGTCGCACTGTCGGAGGGGCAGTACTGAGGGAGCGCCGCACTGTCGGAGGTGCCGTCTTTCAGATGAAATGTTACAACCGAGGCCCCGATGCTCTCTCAGGTGGACGTAAAAGATCCAAGGGCCACTATTTCAAAGAAGACCAGGGGATCTCTCCCAGGTGTCCTGGGGCCAATATTTATCCCTCAAGCAACATCACTAAAAAAAAAACAGATGATCTGGTCATTATCTCATTGCTGTTTGTGGGGGCTTGCTGTGCGCAAATTGGCTGCCGCGTTCCCTACATTACAACAGTGACTACACTTCAAAAAAATTGGCTGTGAAGCGCTTTGGGACGTCCTGAGGTGGTGCAAGTCTTTCTTTCTTCTATGATTCTTACACATTTCAGGAATTCCTCCCCTCCCTTTTTGCCCTTTACACTGGTTTCCCCCCCACCCCAGTCTATGGTAATCCCCCATTATCACGACTGATAGTTTGCTTGCAGACCTGCTCCTCCATCTCCATTTGGTGGTGTTGGTAAAAGAGCAATTCCTGAAACGATTAATGAGGTGGTGAGGGCGGCGGGGGAAAGTCCCTTTCAATGGCAGGACTTACCACAGAGAGAGAAAGCCAAACAAGTGAAGGTAAGAGGAGAGTTAGCATTTCTGCGGGCTTTTTTCATCTTCCTCCAGAGCCCAGTATTGCGGGGAGGTTTTGCCTGAGAGTGTAGCTGGGGTTTTTTCTTTTTCCCCCCCCCTCAGGCGCGCTCCATCTTTTGCTGTCGGCCTGCTCCCAGGCTGGCGGCGGGTCGGTTGCCATGGAGAGGAGTTTGAATGATACCCGTGCGCTCTGCCCGCCGGGAGTTGTAGTTCGGCCGCGCCGGGACACGCGGCCCGCGACTACAACCCCCGGCATGCAGCGCGGCCCGCGGCTGGACTACAGCCCCCGGCATGCAGCGCGGCCCCAGCAGGTAAACCCCATCACCTGGAGCTATGTGCACTATTGCCCAGCCTCACTCAGCTGGCATTGCAAATATTGTTCAAAAAATCATTTGAAAAACTCTCTGCTCCAGTGGCAGCTGTGGCTCAGTGAGAGGGGAAGGAGGAAACACACTTGCCTCTGAGCCAGAAGGCTGTGGGTTCAAGTCCCACTCCATGGAACTTGAGCACACAAAGCCTGGATGACACTCCCAGTGCAGTGCTGAGGGAGCGCTGCAGTGTCGGAGGTGCCGTCTTTCGGATGAGACGTTAAACCGAGGCCCCATCTGCTCTCTCAGGTGGACGTAAAAGATCCCGTGGTCGTCGTTTTCTTGGGCAGTCCTTCGGAACCGAGGATGACTTGCTTCCACATTAAAAATGTTGGTGTGCCTATCCTGCCAATGGATTTCAGGAGGCAGTGTTGGTGGTACCTCTCCAGTGCTTTGAGGTACCTGCTGTACATGGGCCATGTCTCTGAGGCATACAGCGGGTATCACTACTGCTCTGTAGACCACGAACTTGGTACCAGGTTTGAGGTCCTGGTCTTCAAACACGCTCTTCCTCAGGCGACCAAAGGCTGCACTGGCACACTGAAGGCGGAGTTGGACTTTGTCATCTGCCTTTGTTGACAGTAGGCTCCAGAGGTATGGAAAGTGGTCCACATTATCCAAGGCCTTGTCGTGGATTTTGATAATCCGGGGGGGGGGGCAGTAGTGTGTGGCGGGGGTAGGTTGGTAGAGGACCTTTGTCTTACGGATGTTCAGTGTAAGGCCTATGCTCTCGTACGCTTCGGAAAGGTGTTGATGATAGTCTTTCGAAGATACTATTTCTAAAAGGAGTAGGGGAGTTATCCCCGGTGTCCTGGCCACTATTTATCCCTTAACCAACATAACAAAAAAAATCATCTGGTCATTATCACATTGCTGTTTGTGGGACCTTGCTGTGCACAAATTAGCTGCCGCGTTTCCCACATTACAACAGTGACTCCACTTCAAAAGTACTTCATTGGCTGTAAAGCGCTTTGAGACGTCCAGTGGTCGTGAAAGGTGTTATATAAATGTAAGTCTTTCTTCTTTCATTGCTTTCACAACAGATGATTTAAAGTATACAAAAAGAAAATACTGCAGCTACTAGAAAACTGAAATAAAAACAGAAAATGCTGGAGATATTCAGCAGGTCAGGCAGCATCTGTGAAGAGAGAAACAGTTAACGTTTCACGTCGATGACCTTTCGTCAGAACTGGAAAAAAAAAGCAGGAAATGGAACAGATTTTTAAGCAAGTGTAGGAGCTGGGAAAGGGGGGGGGGGGTGGAGGGATGAAAGAACAAAAGGGAAGGTCTGTGATAGGATAGAAGGCAGGAGAGGTTAAGAGATATTCAAGGCAAAAGGAATGGTAATGGGACAGGTTAAGAAACAAAGGATGGCTCTAGATGAAGTGTAAATTGCGCTGGCAGAATGAAAGACAGCTGCCATGTGGGAGAGAAGAAAAGAAAACACAAACAAAAGTGTGGAATAAAATGATAGGGGCCGAGGTTATGATTTAAAGTATAGTTTTGGTGGGGAAAGAGCGGGACTAATTGGATAGCTCCACCAACTAGCCCATACAGGCACGATGGGCCGAATAGCCTACTTCTGTGCTCTTTTACTCGTGATTCTCCTCTCCCCGCCGCACCTTGCCGGAGAGCACCAAACACCTGAGCAGTTCACAGAGCAACAGGACTGTAGTTGATGGCCGAAAGGCGATTGACCCCCCTCCACAGATGCTGCCTGACCTGCTGCTTGTTTTTGCAGATTTCCAGCATTTCTCGTTTTAGGTTGCATTATACAAGCTGTAGAAGAAGCCACCCCCATGCTGTTACCCAGAAACAAGGCGAGACTTTATTGAAACATTTGGAACTTTATTTTGTGCAACTTCAAATTTATAAAAACCAGCATTAAGTTTACAGCACAAAACAAACCCAGAGCGGTTCCCAGGAGGCTCCATCGATGGCCTGAATGACCCTCCCCCCAATAATTAAAATACAGGGTAGGGAAGGAATACTCACTGGTCACATTTGGGGGGGGGGGGGGGGGGGGAGGAAGAGAATTATAAATCTAGAGCAAATCCGTATGCACACTTAAAAAAAAAGCCACTTCACAAATCTGTTGCTGTCGTTAATCATAATTGAGGTCAGTGCGAGAGGGGAACATTTACTGCTGCAAGTAAGCGGGGAATCGACACACGCAAATGCGTGTCCTGGGAATATCCCTGGAAAAGCAACTTGAGAAACATTCACGGACCACCGCAGAGTAGCTGCTCTGGTTGAGATATATGCTGAAGCAGAACAATGCTCCAAATTCATTATTCCAAATTTAAAAATCCTACCATGGCTTCATCCAAATACAGTATATTCTAAACCAAAAATAAAAAAACCTATTCTTCCAAAAACAATTTAAACACAAAAGAGGGAGGGAGATTTTTTTCTTCTCTTAAAAAGCAGACCAAACAGACTATTTACAAGTGTCCTTAAAAACTGGAGTGTGTCACAGTTCGAGCACCATCAGAATTTATTTATGGAGGGGGTGGGAAAGGGAGGGAGATGGTTATAAAGACAGAACTGTTCACTGGCATAGCGCACAGGGAGGAGATGCAGAATAACGCCTGCACTCCCCATCACAAGGAAATGCTGGACTCAACCAGGCCAAAGAGAAAAATAAAACAAAAGCACGAGACAGGAAGTGGCAGGGGAAGTCACCCACACCATCCTTTAGCCTGTTACAGTAACGTGCAAGAGCAGAGCTAGTGCACAGACTGTCTGCCTAAGCACTCCCTCCACGAGCTGTATGTAGGGAGAGATTAAAAATCAAACACCAAACCTTGGACACAGCGTAGAAATAAGTGCACCAAGACTGCACAATTCCCTTTAAGTGGATCAAGGGCAACAAAAAATATCATTTACAACTTCTCTTGATTGATCAGATTTTGATTCACAAGGAGTCCCTCCAACCCCAAAAGCAGGAAAATAAATTCCGACCGTGCTCGTTTATAGGTATTGCTAAAAAAAACACAAGATCTACAAATACAAAACCCACCCCTACAAGTGAATAACCGTCTGCATCTATAGAAGAGTAGTCAGCAATTGTTTTACAGTTAAAAATGCATTTTACTGATAGGAGTTGAAGGGAGTTGCCAGCAATCTACATAAAACAGCACTCGCATAAACTACACCCAGCTGTACCTCGTAGCGTCGTAAACCATCAGTGTAAAACCCAGTTCCAATCAAATAGTTTGCAGTTGAATGTTGCAACATAGTATAATGGTATGTTCTCAATCCTTTCTTCCTCCCCTTATCTTTCCCACCCCCCGGATAGACAGGTCGAGATGCTCTCGGATCTAGCTCTAACGCAGTATGATCAGAAAAAAGCCTTCAGGAATAGAAAGACATGAAATGTTGCAGCACGCAGTACATACCCCACAGCTACTGGAGTATGTTACTGTACCAACCATAGACTGCAACACAGATCTGTCCCAACACCAGTGCCCCCGAACCCTTAAACTCCCCAGAAACACCTCCAGGGGTTCAGACTCTCTCTCCGATTGAGGACCTTAAGGAAACAACATTTTAGACATCAGCCAGCAGGAAAATGGATCACCTGTTTTCCAAGGGATCTTGTACAGGCCTAAAGCCACAGGTTGAACGATCCATCACTGGTCTGTGTTGAGTTGGCCTCAGTACCAGCTGGCCGGGGAGAGGGGGGGCAAAAAAAAGTGTTCTCTTCCTTCCCCTCTCAGGTATAAAAGTGTGAGACTTCTCCAAAATTCAGTGGGGCGCCTGTAGTTTGAGGGAGACATTCCCAATAACACCCTCTTTGCACCCCCTGCCCCAGTCTTAACTGCGAGTACAAATCACAATTGGAATTAGCCCAGGAGATGGAAAGCTGAGTGACAAAAGACCGGGAGCAGCACATTATAAAAATCTCAGCATTTCACTGCACAGTACAGAGATCAGAAAAAATAATAAATCTTGGGAAATAGATTTATTAAAAAAAAACTTTACGTGCACTGTCAACTTTCCTTTATAAATTCCTATGTCCACATTTATACTGGAAATTTCCCATGTAAGCTTACCAGGCTATAATTACAATCTGCCACCAGTGGGGGTGCTGCAGTGCCTCCACTGGCTGGAGGGTGTAATTACAGTGTGACAAGTTTACATAGTAAATGTGGGCACAGGAATTTATAATAGAAAAACAATGTCGAACTTTAAAATGCATACTAAATTAAATCTGCTCTGTGTGGTCCGGTTGCGTCCCCTCCCTTCACCAGAGTCTTGACTCCCCATGTGTAACATCACACGAGGTCAACTAGCTCTTCAAAATTTTATTTGGATCCCTGCATGCACCTACTTTAAGTACAGACTCCACACACGAACACGGCAGGCTCCCGTGGAAAGGAATTGCAAAAAAATTAAAATAAAAGGGCGACACAAATGCATCCGGAACATTGCCAGTAAACTGGAATGGTTTTAAAGTACAATCAAATAATTCCCCCCCCCCTTCTTCCTTCTCTCCTCCCCCCCACCACCCTTCAACTCCCATTGTGACAGTTACCATCTAAAGAATAGCAAGAATGCAACAGAGTCGTATTGTGATGGAAAAGGAGTTTGGTCACGCTGACGGAGGGAACTACTCGTCATCCTCGCCCTCATCTTCCGCCTCTCGTTTTCGCTTCTGTCCTTGAGTGGCAGCATCTCCTGCAGAAAAAGAAAAGTTAACTTTCTGTAGCTATAATATTAAGTCAGTATGTAACATGCACCTCTTGCAAACTTCACACCAGCATATCCTCCGACTCATCAGGTTTCCTTCCCTAAAAAGGGACATTAGTGAACCAGTTGGGTTTGTACAAAAATCTGAGCTTGATGGCCACTTTCACAGATACCTTATAGCAGGCGTGCTGGTGTTCACCGCTTGTAACCGGTGAATCGCGTGGACGGTAAAACCATCATAGCCCCAGACACACGCCAGAGGATTCAGAGCGCATTAAAAGTTACAAAGTTAATCCAAGCGTGTTAAGGTAGCAGCATGTGATAGATGCTGGAGGCTGAATCAAATAAACTACACAAAACCGTGCTGACACTTGCACTAACCTCACTGCCTTATTACATGGTGCTTAAAACTTGTGTGTGTCACAAGGCGGCAGCAGGAGATCAGAAACTCAAACTAACCATCTCACAGTTGGGAGGCAGCACGTGGTGCGACCACGTTTATGGTCATTTGTGCAAAATGAGTAAATTTCAAATGACAAGGAAACCGATCTACAGAGTTAATTTATTCCTTTCAACCTATAAACTTTAAACGGTAGGTAAAGGGCAAGTAATTAAGGCAATTGCACTTTAATGAGGTACGAAGATCTACTTAAATGCTCGGAATAGCCGGCGTGCTTGTATGTTGTCAGCGGTGCCTTTGTAATTGTTTTCTGTGGTGATGACGAATGGTAATTGGAAATTGCCCGGGAAAAGAGGGTTGCCCACCATAAGCGATGGCGGCATCAGTGGTTGGGATTGTGCCAGCTTTTTGTTAAACTGACTCCAAATTCTCAAACTGCCATGGTGGGATTTGAACTTAGTCTGGTAACACCACTCCACCAGAGGACACAGATTGAAGGTGATTGGCCAAAGAACCAGAGGCGATATGAGGAAACATTTCTTTTTAATAATACAACGAGTTGTGATCTGGAACGCGCTGCCTGAAAGGGCGGTGGAAGCAGATTCAATCGTAACATTCTAAAGAGAATTGGATAAATACTTGAAGGAAAAAGTTACAGGACTATGGGGAAGAGACACTAATTGGACAGCTCTACCAAAGAGCCGGCACAGGCATGATGGGCCAAATGGCCGCCCTCTGTACTGTGTATATATACACACACACACACACACACACACACACACGTGTGCATACACATACATACATACAGCTTTAAACAAATAAAAATGTTACCTTTCTCATCTGCCTCTTCCTCTCCTTCATGTACATAATCGTCATCATCCTCATCATCCTGCAATAAAGAACTTGCATTTATATAGCGCCTGTCACCGCCTCAGGACGTCCCAAGCACTTTACAGCCAATGAAGTGAAGTGGAGTCACTGTTGTAACGTAGGAAACGCGGCAACCAATTTGCGCACAGCAAGCTCCCACAAACCGCAATGTGATAATGACCAGATAATCTGTTTTAGTGATGCTGAATAAATATTGGTCAGAACCCCTGAGCCTTCTCAAATAGTAACATGGGATTTTTTAAATATTCACCCGAGGGCAGACGGGGTCTCGGTTTAACGTATCATCTGAAAGATGGCACCTCCGACAGTGCAGCGCTCCCTCAGTACTGCCCCCCCGACAGTACCGCCCCTCCGACAGTGCAGCGCTCCCTCAGTACTGCCCCCCCGACATTGCGGCACTCCCTCAGTACTGCCCCTCCGACAGTGCGGCGCTCCCTCAGTACTGCCCCCTCCCACAGTGCGGCGCTCCCTCAGTACCGCCCCTCCGACAGTGCGGCACTCCCTCAGTACTGCCCCCTCCCACAGTGCGGCGCTCCCTCAGTACCGCCCCTCCGACAGTGTGGCGCTCCCTCAGTACTGCCCCCCCGACATTGCGGCACTCCCTCAGTACTGCCCCTCCGACAGTGCGGCGCTCCCTCAGTACTGCCCCCTCCCACAGTGCGGCGCTCCCTCAGTACCGCCCCTCCGACAGTGCGGCACTCCCTCAGTACTGCCCCCTCCCACAGTGCGGCGCTCCCTCAGTACCGCCCCTCCGACAGTGTGGCGCTCCCTCAGTACTGCCCCCCCCGACAGTGCGGCGCTCCCTCAGTACCGCCCCTCCGACAGTGCGGCGCTCCCTCAGTACCGCTCCTCCGACAGTGCGGCGCTCCCTCAGTACTGCCCCTCCGACAGTGCGGCGCGCCCTCAGTACTGGACTGGAGTGTCAGCCTGGCTTACGTGCTCAAGTAACAACCTTCTGACTCAGAGGAGAGAGAGAGAGAGAGAGAGAGAGAGAGAGAGAGAGAGTGCTACCCACGGAGCCAAAGCTGACACATGGTAGAAAACAGCCACAACAGCAAAGGATGAGGAAGGACAGACAACAGTGGGGTCCGTGGTTGGAAAGAGATGAAAGTTAACGATTGTAGTAACAGAAACTCCGTGGAAAGGAAGGAAAAATACATGGAAGGGGGAAGAGAAGGAATAAAAACAAAATTACTTGTTTGGACATCATAGAGGTACATGGGTAGCAGAAATGCTGATTGCTTTGTTGAGTCAGTTGATCTCCGATGGGCACAACAACGGCCTCAAGACCCCTGGATTTGGGGTGTGGGGAGTAAAGTCCTCCACGGTTCCTGCTCCTGATTGCCCCCAGTTAACTTAAAGACTGGACTGGGCTTGGCTACAATTCCTTCTCCAGGCTGGAGCAGTCTGCCAACACTCAGACAAGAGCCACATGAAGAATAGGCACGTGAGCACTGTACCCCAGCAATGGGGGGTATTTCTCTCTTTCTCCTTTTTTCCATACTTAAATTCTGTGGTTTATAGTTTCTAGAGTCTCTGTGGTATAGCGGGGACTGCTGTTAAGCAAGGGCCCTTGAGTATATCATTTAATTGAAGCGAAATTGGTGGGATTCAATTAGTTTAATTTTAATTAATTAAATTAAATTAATTAATTAATTTAATTAATTAATTAATTAAATAAAGGGTAAGTCATGGCAGGAGAGCTCCGCCCCGTGATATGCTCCTCCTGCTATATGTGGGAAATCAGGGACGCTTCCTGTGTCCCTGACGACCATGTGTGTGGGAAATGTATCCAGCTGCAGCTACTGACGGACCGCACTGCGGCGCTGGAGCTGCGGATGGATGCATATTGGAGCATTCGCGACGCTGAGAACGTTGTGGATAACATGTTTAGCGAGTTGGTCACACCGCAGGTAAAGAGTGTACAGGCAGGAAGTGAATGGGTGACCACCAGGCAGAGTAAGAGGTGCAGGCAGGTAGTGCAGGGGTCCCCTGTGGCCATCCCCCTCTCAAACAGGTATACCTGCTGTTGGGGGAGATGACTTATCAGGGGAAGGCGGCAGCAGCCAACTTCCTGGCACCATGGGTGTCTCTGCTGCACAGGCTGGGAGGAAAAAGTGTGGAAGAGCTATAGTGATAGGGGATTCAATTGTAAGGGGAATAGATAGGCGTTTCTGCG
Organism: Squalus acanthias; assembly: GCA_030390025.1. NCBI lineage: Eukaryota > Metazoa > Chordata > Chondrichthyes > Squaliformes > Squalidae > Squalus > Squalus acanthias. Next base: position 239,996 of record JASTWF010000490.1, on the reverse strand, counting down.
GCCACAAACGAGACTCCAGGATGGTGTGTTGCCTCCCTGGTGCAAGGGTCAAGGACGTCTCGGAGCAGCTACAGAACATTTTGGAGGGGGAGGGCGAACAGCCAGTTGTCGTGGTGCACATAGGCATCAACGATATAGGTAAAAAACGGGATGAGGTCCTAAAAGCAGAATATAGGGAGTTAGGAGGTAAATTAAAAAATAGGACCTCAAAAAGGTAGTAATCTCGGATTGCTACCAGTGCCACGTGCTAGTCGGAGTAGAAATAGGAGGATATTTCAAATGAATACGTGGCTAGAGGAATGGTGCAAGGGGGAGGGATTCAAATTCCTTGGACATTGGAACCGGTTCTGGGGGAGGTGGGACCAGTACAAACGCGATGGTCTGCACTTGGGCAGGGCCGGGACCGATGTCCTAGGGGGAGTGTTTGCTAGGTGCTGTTGGGGAGGGTTTAAACTAAAGTGGCAGGGGATTGGGAACCTGAGCAGGGAGACAGAGGAAAGGGAAACAAGGATAAAAGCAAGACAGGAAGGAGAAAAACAAAGTAGAAGGCAAAGAACTCAACGGTTTAAATCAAACATGGTCACAGTAAATAATAATTCATATAGGTCTGAGAGCATTAAAAAAACAAGCCTGAAGGCTTTGTGTCTTAATGCAAGGAGCATTCGGAACAAGGTGGATGAATTAGCTGCGCAAATAGAGGTAAATGAATAAGATTTGATTGGGATTACAGAAACATGGCTCCAGGGTGGCCAAGGCTGGGAACTCAACATCCAGGGTTATTCAATATTTAGGAAAGATAGGCAAAAAAGAAAGGGAGATGGGGTAGCATTGCTGGTTAAAGAGGGGATTAACACAATTGAAAGGAAGGATATTAGTTCTGATGATGCGGAATCTGTATGGGTAGAACTGAGAAATAACAAGGGGCAGAAAACGTTAGTGGGAGTGGTATATAGACCTCCAAACAGTAATACGGAGGTTGGGGATGGCATTAAAAGGGAAATTAGAGAAGCATGCAGTAAGGGCACAGCAGTCATCATGGGTGACTTTAATTTACATATAGATTGGGCTAACCAAATTAGTAAAAATACTGTGGAGGAGGAATTCCTAGAATGTTTACGGGATGGTTTTCTGGAACAATATGTCGAGGAACCAACCAGAGATCAGGCCATCTTAGACTGGGTATTATGTAACGAGAAAGGATTAATTAGCAATCTTGTTGTACGAGGCCCCTTGGGTCAGAGTGATCATAATATGATCGAATTCTTCATTAGGATGGAGAGTGAAGTAGTTGAATCAGAGACTAGGGTCCTGAATTTAAATAAAGGAAACTACGATGGTATGAGGCGCGAATTCAAGGTTCAAGGAGACTGCATATAAATTGGCCAGAAAAAGCGGTAACCCTGAGGATTGGGAGCAGTTTAGGATTCAACAAAGGAGGACAAAGGGATTAATTAAGAAGGGGGAAATAGAATATGAAAGTAAGCTTGCTGGGAACATAAAAACTGACTGTAAGAGCTTTTATAGATGTGTGAAGAGAAAAAGATTAGTGAAATCAAGTGTAGGTCCCTTGCAGTCAGAAGCAGGGGAAGTTATAATGGGGAACAAAGAAATGGCAGACCAATTAAATGCATATTTTGGTTCTGTCTTCACAAAGGAGGACACAAATAATCTCCCAGAGATGTTGGGGAACATACGGTCTGATGAAAGGGAGGAACTGAAAGAAATCAGTATTTGCAGGGAAATGGTGTTAGGGAAATTGACGGGATTGAAGGCCGATAAATCCCCAGGGCCTGATAATCTACATCCTAGGGTACTCAAGGAAGTGGCCCTAGAAATAGTAGATGCATTGCTGATCATCTTCCAACACTCGATGGAATCTGGAACTGTACCCATGGATTGGAGGGTAGCTAATGTTACCCCACTATTCAAAAAGGGTGGTAGAAAGAAAGCGGGGAATTACAGACTGGTAAGCCTGACAGACATCGGCAGTGGGGAAAATGCTAGAGTCCATTATAAAGGATGTAATAGTTGAGCACTTGAAAAACAGAGACAGGATCGGACAAAGTCAACATGGATTTACAAAAGGTAAATCGTGCTTGACTAATCTACTGGAATTTTTTGAGGATGTAACTGGGAAAATAGATAAGGGAGAACCAGTAGATGTGGTGTATTTGGACTTTCAAAAGGCTTTCGATAAGGTCCCGCATAAGAGATTAGCGTGTAAAGTTAAAGTACATGGGATTGGGGGCAAGGTATTGACTTGGATAGAGAACTGGTTGGCAGACAGAAAGCAGAGAGTAGGAATTAATGGGTCTTTTTCCGAGTGGCAAGCAGTGACCAGTGGGGTACCGCAGGGATCGGTCCTTGGACCCCAGCTATTCACAATATACATTAATGATCTAGATAAGGGAACTAAATGTAATATCTCCAAGTTTGCAGATGACACAAAGCTGGGTGGGAGTGTGTGCTGCGAGGAGGATACCGAGAAACTCCAGGATGATTTGGACAGGTTGGGTGAGTGGGCAGAAGCGTGGCAGATGCAATATAACGTGGATAAATGTGAGGTTATCCACTTTGGTGTCAAAAACAGAAAGGCAGACTATTATCTGAATGACAATAGATTGGGAGAAGGGGAAGTGCAACGAGACCTGGGTGTCCTTGTGCACCAGTCGCTGAAAGTAAGCATGCAGGTGCAGCAGGCGGTGAAGAAGGCAAATGGTATGTTGGCCTTCATAGTGAAAGGGTTTGGGTATAGGAACAGGGATGTCCTGCTGCAGTTGTACAGGGCCTTGGTGAGACCACACCTCGAGTACTGTGTGCAGTTTTGGTCGCCTTATCTGAGGAAGGATGTTCTTGCCATGGAAGGAGTTCAGCGAAGATTCACAAGGCTGATACCTGGGATGGCAGGAATGACATATGAGGAGAGATTGGGTCGATTGGGCTTATACTCGCTGAAGTATAGAAGAAAGAGAGGGGATCTCATCGAAACATATACATTTCTGACAGGTCTGGACAAACTAGATTCAGGAAGAATGTTCCCGATGGTCGGAGAGTCCAGAACCAGGGGTCATAATCTAAGGATAACGGGTAAGCCATTTAGGACAGAAATGAGGAAGAATTTCTTCACCCAGAGAGTGGTGAACCTGTGGAATTCTCTACCACAGAAGGTAGTTGAGGCCAAGTCTCTAAATATATTCAAGAATGAGTTAGATATATTTCTTAAAGCTAAAGGTATCAAGGGATATGGGGAGAAGGCAGGTACAGGGTACTGAGTTTGGATGATCAGCCATGATCTCATCGAATGGTGGAGCAGGCTCGAGGGGCTGAATGGCCTGCTCCTGCTCCTATCTTCTATGTTTCTATACACCAGCTTCAGGGAAGGGATGGTGTTGCTGCAGAGTGGGCTCGAGGGGCCGAATGGCCTACTCCTGCTCCTATGTTCCAAGTCCCAGGCCAGGGGGCCCCTTCATTCCACCAGCAGATGTAGAAACAAACCTGAATTTCTTCTTTCAGGAGATAGGACAACCCAACTTCCTCCACCTCCCCTTTTTCATCCTCCTCCTCCTCCTCTTCATCTTCCTCATCTTCATCCTCCTCCTCCTCATCATCATCATCGTCGTCGTCATAATATTCTCCTGCAGCAGCAGCTCCGTCTTCATCATCCTCGCCTTCCTCTGTAGAAGAAAGGTCGAGATCCTTTACATAAAGCACTCACTCTCTGCAATACTGAAGCACCAAAAGAAAATAAGAGACTCGCATTAACCCGAATTTTTACTTCCTCAGCATCGGCAGTTTTACCCAGCGAGTAGTGGAGCCGTAGACCGGAAATGTTCGTTTGGCCGAGCTAGCTGACCTCTGCTGGGACTGGGAGTTACTCAAACTAGAGATGTTGGGTGAGCACAAGGGCAAGCTCAACACAATCAACTTCTCCAAAAACGAGCAGCCTGCCAACAGTCACCGCCACCCATGAAGAATGGGCACTTGGATGAGGTATCAGAGGGCACCCACCACCCGCAGAGCCAGGGGGCACGCCTCCCCACCCCATCCCCGAACCGCGGAGCCAGGGGGGCACGCCTCCCCACCCCACAACCGCGGAGCCAGGGGGGCACGCCTCCCCACCCCCGAACCGTGGAGCCAGAGGGCACGCCTCCCCACCCCATCCCCGAACCGCGGAGCCAGGGGGGCACGCCTCCCCACCCCCGAACCGTGGAGCCAGAGGGCACGCCTCCCCACCCTACCCCCGAACCGTGGAGCCAGGGGGCACGCCTCCCCTCCCCACCCCCGAACCGTGGAGCCAGGGGGCACGCCTCCCCACCCTACCCCCGAACCGTGGAGCCAGGGGGCACGCCTCCCCTCCCCACCCCCGAACCGTGGAGCCAGGGGGCACGCCTCCCCACCCCACCCCCGAACCATGGAGCCAGGGGGGCACGCCTCCCCACCCCACCCCCGAACCGTGGAGTCAGGGGGCACTCCTCCCCACCGCACCCCGCCCCCAAACCGTGGAGCCGGGGGGCACTCCTCCCCACCCCACCCCCGAACCGTGGAGCCAGGGGGGCACGCCTCCCCACCCCACCCCGCCCCCAAACCGTGCAGCCAGGGGGCACTCCTCCCCACCCCACCCCCGAACCGTGGAGCCAGGGGGGCACGCCTCCCCACCCCACCCCCGAACCGTGGAGTCAGGGGGCACTCCTCCCTACCCCACCCCCGAACCGTGGAGCCAGGGGGGCACGCCTCCCCACCACACCCCCGCCCCCAAACCATGGAGCCAGGGGGGCACGCCTCCCCACCCCACCCCCGAACCGTGGAGCCAGGGGGGGCACGCCTCCCCACCCCACCCCCGAACCGTGGAGCCAGGGGGGGGCACGCCTCCCCACCGCACCCCGCCCCCAAACCGTGGAGCACGCCCCCCCACCCCACAACCGTGGAGCCAGGGGGGCATGTCTCCCCACCCCACAACCGTGGAGCCAGGGGGGCACTCCTCCCCACCCCACCCCCGAACCGTGGAGCCAGGGGGGCACGCCTCCCCACCCCACCCCCGAACCGTGGAGCCAGGGGGGCACGCCTCCCCACCCCACCCCCGAACCGTGGAGCCAGGGGGGCACTCCTCCCCACCCCACCCCCGAACCGTGGAGCCAGGGGGGCACGCCTCCCCACCCCACCCCCGAACCGTGGAACCAGGGGGGCACGCCCCCCCACCCCACAACCGTGGAGCCAGGGGGGCACTCCTCCCCACCCCACCCCTGAACCGTGGAGTCAGGGGGCACTCCTCCCCACCCCGCCCCCGAACCGTGGAGCCAGGGGGCACTCCTCCCCACCCCCGAACCGTGGAGCCAGGGGGCACTCCTCCCCACCCCCGAACCGTGGAGCCAGAGGGGCACGCCTCCCCACCCCCGAACCGCGGAGCCAGGGGTCACGCCTCCCCAACCCCCGAACCGTGGAGCCAGGGGGCACTCCTCCCCTCCCCCGAACCGTGGAGCCAGGGGGCACTCCTCCTCACCCCCGAACCGTGGAGCCAGGGGCACGCCCCCCCACCCCCGAATCGTGGAGCCAGGGGGCATTCCTCCCCACCCCCGAACCACGGAGCCAGGGGGCACGCCTCCCCACCCCCGAACCGTGGAGCCAGGGGGGCACGCCTCCCCACCCCATCCCCAAACCATGGAGCCACGGCTCGAGGGACTACAGTTAAATTGGGAATAAATGCTTCTGGAAACTCTCAGGATATAAAAGCTGAATTAAGCTCTTGCACTAAAACTATTTGCTAAAAGAAAAGTGGTGGCACTGTATCTGAACTACACGGTTGCAGGCTGGCTGGAAGTGGCTGGAATCCAGCATTGCAACCACTGGAGGGGTGCTGTGGACTGGCAATCAGCAGGTGTGCAGAGAGAAAAATATACTAAAAAAAAACACAAAGTAAAGTAAGCCTTGGAGAGGGTGCAGAGGAGATTTACTAGAATGGTGCCAGGGATGAGGGACTTCAGTTATGTGGAGAGTCTGGAGAAACTGGAGTTTTAGAGCAGAGAAGGTTAAGAGGAGATTTGATAGAGGTGTTCAAAATCATGATGGTTTTGATGGAGTAAATAAGGAGGCACTGTTTCCACTGGCAGGAAGATCGGTAACCAGAGGACACAGATTGAAGGTGATTGGCAAAAGAACATGTGGAACACTTTTTTTAAAAAAACGCAACGAGTTGTGGTGATCTGGAATGCGCTGCCTGAAAGGGCGGTGGGAGCAGATTCAATAGTAACTTTCAAAGGGAATCGGATAAATACTTGAAGGGAAAAAAATTACAGGACTATGGGGAAAAGAGCAGGGGAGTGGGATTAATTGGATAGCTCTACCAAAGAGCTGGCATAGAACAGAAGACGTAGGAGTAGGTCATTTGGCCCCTCGAGCCTGCTCCGCCATTCAAGAAGATCATGGCTAATCATCGACCTCAACTCCACTTCCCTGCCCGCTCCCCATAAGTCCCTTATCATTCAAAAATCTGTATCTCCATCTTAAAATATATTCAATGACCCAGCCTCCACAGCTCTCTGGGGAAGAGAATTCCAAAGATTCACGACCCTCAGAAGAAATTCCTCCTCATTTCCGTTTTAAATGACCCCTTATTCTGAAACTGTGCCCCCTAGTTCTAGATTCCCCCACGAGGGGAAACATCCTCTCTGCATCTACCTTGTCGAGCCCCTTCAGAATCTTATATGTTTCAATAAGATCCCCTCTCATTCTTCTAAACTCCGATGAGTATAGGCCCAACCTGCTCAACCTTTCTTCATAAGACAATCCCTTCATCTCCAGAATCAACCGAGTGAACCTTCTCTGAGCTGCCTCCAATGCAAGTATATTCTTCCTTAAATAAGGAGACCAAAACTGCATGATGGGCCGAGTGGCCTCCTTCTGTGCTGTATGATTTGATGAAATGCTCAGACTTGGCTGCAATGCTCCCACGGTGAAATCTCCCAGTGACACGGACACAAAGAACAGCTACTGGAAGGGGCTGTACCCAAGTGAGATTCCGCACCCTCGAGGGAAGAGGTGAAAACAGAATCATCCCTCCAACGACGAGAGAGAACTCTTAACCATGAAAGAAGATTGTGACTGATGTGGTAGAGTTTGCCCCCAGCCCCAAACGTACATCTCTTACCCTCATCATCAGACTCTGGGGCCTCCTGGTCATCTCGGTCAAAGCCATCCAAGTAAGTGATGTGAGGGAGCAGTTTGAAGATGCTCTCTCTGTAGTCACTGGGATTGGAGATGTCGCAGTTATACAGGTCCAAGCTCTTCAAATGTGTCAGGCTTTTCTGAAATTTATTAAAAAAGAAACCAACGTTAAATATAGGACATGAACGAAATAAGGCCATGAACCTTCGATATTAGTCACACTGTTCAGCCGCACGCAAAAATCAACCCTATTATTGAGCCCACCCAACAGGTCATTTAACACAGTATTAAATGCTTTGGTCAGACTCAAACCACCAACAGCTGTCAGAACAAAAACAATCCAGGTAGTCTGGTGTGGGGTCAAAAACTGGCACAGGACTCTCTACATCGAGAAACTGAGGTGAAGGACAGGCCGAGACCCACAATGTAGGACATCACTGGAGTCTAGGGAAAAAAAGTGCAAAGGGAATACCGAGGGAGATAAGGAGTTCCGCAGTTAAATATTCTAAAGAAAGCCTTGCATTTATACAGTGCCTTTCACAACCTCAGGACGTCCCAAATCGCCTTACAGCCAATGAAGGTCACGTTTGCAGCTTGGAAGGAACAAGAGTGGAAAATTCAGGAGAGCTGATTACCGTATCAATGAGAGAGAGAGAGAGAGAGAGAGAGAGAGAGAGAGAGAGACACACACACAGACATTGGGAGAAAGGACTGGCTAAAGGAAAGGAGAACTATTACTTCAGGCTTGCTTCAGCATTTATTGCTACAGTGCGGTTCCCACCCAGAGAGAGAGCACTTTACATCTTAAAGCCCCCCCCCCACCCCCAGCCACTTCATAGAAAAAGGAGCCAGACAACTTCACCGAGGAACATGGTGAACCCACCTACACATTGATCAGTCACAGTGCAAACTGTCCAGGCATCAGCATCGATACAAAGGACTTAGTGAGGGACACAGCAACAACAATTTATATAGCGCTGCACAGGAGTATTGGAAGACAAAAAAATGTGACAACGATCCACATAAGGATAAATTAGGGCAGGTGACCAAAAGCTTGGTCAGAGGGGTAGGTTTTAAGGAGCGTCTTAAAAGGAGGAAAGAGAGGTAGCGAGGCGGACAGGTTTAGGCAGGGAATTCCAGAGCTTAGGGCCAAGGCAACAGAAGTCAGAAAGTATCACGTGTTGTTGGGGTGCCCCAGGGACAAGTCTTTTATTTCTAACACAGCCTGCTAGAAAGAGTGTGAAGCAGACAAAATCGAGGCCCTGGTAGGGGATAGGACACTGATAATTGGGCTTTCCTTACCCAGAGGGGTTCCTGCACGCCCATTAATGGCTTAGTAAACTACACAAACCAGTTTTATTTTGAATGAAGCCCAGTAGGGGGACAAAAATAAACAAAGGGCCTGCAACAAACAGATCCCGACAATGCGAGGGGGGTCAGGAACTCGCTGACCGGGAAGGTGGAGGATCCCAACCCACAGCTCCCATCCCCTGGGGGGGGAAAAAAAAAAAGAGCTCCTGATGTAGACAAACACTCCTCACACTGGCAGGCCTTCCGGACTCAAGAGGTCACGTGGTATCTTAGGCAGGATCAGACAGTTCCACCGACAGTCAATCCTTCAAAACACCAGAAATAAACTCCAACAAGTGCTGCAGCTGTGCCACTGGCTGGGGCAGGGTTTCCTCCCACGACCATAACTTATTTTGCCCTTTTCCAGTTGTCAACCAAACTGCTGTGTGCTTCCAGCAATTGCTGCATCATTAACGCGCAGGTACTGCCAGACCCGTGAGGTCACCCCTCGGGACCTGAGCAATGGTCACCTACCAGAGGCTCCACTGTGCTGTAGTCTTTGATTTTATTGCTGCTGAGGTTGAGGTACACAAGGTTGGGACACTTCTCCGTTAGTAAGTCCAGTCCTCCCGAGATGGAGTTATCACTGAGCTCCAGCTGTGGAATGAGAGAGCGAGAGAGAGCGATCGATCAGGTCGACTTTCACAACAAGGCCTCATTACGTTACTGCGGATGTCTCAGAAACCATTTCAAAGTAAATGAGGAAACAGCAAACAAGCCGCCCCACCCACGCCCGGTCATATCCAGCAGGGTGGATGGATGACCCCTCACTTCTGCTCTAAATAGGCTCAAAAACCTGAAAGAACAGCTCAGTTTGACTTCGAACTGGGGAAGAGAAGCAGAGGGTTGGAGGGAGGTATCTCCGCTCTGAGCCTCCCCCTCCTGTACATCAGGAACACCCAGAGTATCTCCGCTCTGTGCCCCCCCCTCCCGTACATCGTGAACACCCAGAGTATCTCCGCTCTGTGCCCCCCCCTCCCGTACATTGTGAACACCCAGAGTATCTCCGCTCTGTGCCCCCCCCTCCTGTACATCAGGAACACCCAGAGTATCTCCGCTCTGTGCCCCCCCCCTCCTGTACACCGTGAACACCCAGAGCCCCACACGATCCCTGGCCAGCGAGCGAGGTACTCGTGGGCTTGAATGAGTCTGTGGGGAAGCCCCGGCCACCCAGCCCAGCACTTACTGCAGCAACAGTAGGTCAGGGACAGTAACCTGCCTTCTGTGGCACGGCGAGTGTGATTCGGATTTGATGGCGTTGGCAGCCACCCGCCCAGCACACAATCACCGGCGCATACAGCATCTCAGTTAATGCACGGATCTGTAGCAGAGGGGCCTTCAAACCCCACAACTGCTCACCTTTCACACAGAAACCATCAAATGCAGATCGGGTTATGGTTAAAAAAGGGCTGATCCATAGCTCAGTGAGTAAATGCAGCCCCGCTTGGCAGTACAAATCAGCAAAGCCCGTGGTTTGATCACCGGTCTAAACTGAGTTTGCCGCGCGCAGCCAGCGTGGGGGTCACGGTGCCCCCGGGGTATGGAGACAAAGTAAAATCAGCCCGAGTTTCCAGTCCTGATTGTTCTCCAGTCATTGCCGCTGGAAGGTCCACGTGCGAGGACAGGATCAGGTTCAGCTACGAGGCCCTCCACCTTCGACAATGCGGACACTGCCTGGGCTGACACACCAAGGGAAGGGGTAGAAATCAGACTAGTGTCACAGCAAGCCCTACCCCCCCACTCCCAACGGAATCATATCCATTATTGCAACCCCCCCCACCCCTCCCAACGGAAACATATCCATTACTGCAACCCCCCCCCCCCGGACAAACCCGTTCCAAAATTCGCCACTTCAAGAGTTCACCTTTAAGAGTTTGTGCAGGTTTGGGAGTTTGGCGAGAGACTTGAGTCCCACGTTGATCATACTGAGATACTCCAGCTCCTTAAAACCGTCATCGAAGCCATCGATCTCCCCTTCGTTGCTGCGACAATTGTCAATTACCAGCTCCGCGATCTGAAATGGGGGGGGGGGAAAAACACTTGCATGTGACAGCTGTTCATTTTGATGCAATGAAACTCTTCACTGGCCCCGGTAACATGGCAGCACGGATCGCAATGGGTGTGTGAAAAAATGTCACCTAGGGTCTGGCTCCTGATTAGTATTCACAGACCCCCTTCTGGATAGTGGTGGTGACGCCACAGTAGAATAGCCCGCTGCTACTCACTGCCCACATGGATATGGTACCAGAGGGTAGGCTGGGCCTTTGGAGATGCACCATAACAACAAGGAGAGCACAAGGGGAAATTGGAATTAATCTCCTGGTGCAGTTTAAGATTGTATTCCCAGCTGCCTACACACTAGGGGGGCATCGGATCACCTGGGCACAACAAAGGCAGGAAAATCAGGTGGGGAAAGAGCACACCTGTCAGGGACAGGCAAAGGCAAGTGTCGACACCTTAGGGAAGCCGTCGGCACGGTTCACACAGCCGCCAGGGCCGGAGAATCCCCACCAATAACACAAGACACGCAGACAGCTTACAGCGAGGTACCCACCCACACAACACAGTTAATGTCAGGGGCAGGTGAAGCTTCCCACATTGCAACCTCCGCTTAATCCGTCTCCTATTTCACCAATTACACCGTCCACTTCCTCCTCCCAGTACCGAGCTCAACCCGCAGTGCATTTAGGACCTCCTTACCCTGGACTTCATATCTGTGGAACTCCTTACCAACCTCACCCTCCTCTTCCTCCCGCAGTCTGACCCAAGCTTGGTGCAACTACGCGGTATGAATCTCATCTAACCCCCGCCAGCCGCCATCCTCACTTCCCAGCCGGTGCTGCACTTCTGGGTTTCTCAATTATAAAATTCCCAGATTTGGGACAGTTCCCAAAACAAAAAAGGGAGGAATTGTTCAGTTATTTCGCATGTCGGAGTCAACGCCCTGCAGCAGTGTCCGATAACCTTATTAACGGAAAGATGGAACCAGCCTGCTTCGATGTTATATCTATCCCAGTCAGTAGCACGTATTCAAGGCAATTCATCCGATGGGACCCCCCGGAATCTGAACATTAGTTCAAGCTCCTCCGGTCATCAGGAAATCCCTGCATCATACTGCCACAATTTCCATCATTCAACAAATCCATCACTTCAGTGACCTAGTACCATCTGTCAGTGAAAGGAAAATGGGTTGTAAATCACACCCTTGTGTAAACAGCGGGCAGAAAACAGGCCTCGGGATGCAACATATTAGAAACGGGGAGTGACGAAAGTTCTAACCATGATCGGAATCCGACACGCCGAGCCTTTGCTGAACTCGTACAGTGGAGGGGTTTACAAGGCTGCTCCATTGTCGTTGTTAGGTGAGGAATGACTTGAGGCTACGTGGCTGTGTTAACACCAAGTCCCAGCGCCCAGACCTGCCACTTCCCACCATGAGCACAGAGACTGATCAAAGTAAGCGTCTGCAGTCAAAGAATGTCTACCGGTGTGCAGGAACCAGAAACCAGAACGGTACACTGGCCTCACTGTCCACCGAGTTCACACACTGGACCCGTCGGGAGAGACAGACTGAAAGGTCAGGATAGCAGCTGCCATCAGCTCAACGACGGGAAACCAAGCAGGGTCTCCTCCTCTCCCTGGGCGACCATTAGGGACAGCTATGGCTCACAGACCTTCGAAACTGAACAGCAAGGGCTGGTGCACAGACCCGCCCACCGTACAGAAACTAAACGTGTGCTTAACATAGATGCATTTAAATCAGACACGCAGTGCACATTTTGTTACAGATGCAAAGTCATCCTAAAACGCTGGGCGCTTCAGAGTTGAAGCCTGAACACATTCCAATTTGCAAAGTTCCCTTGACTGACCAGAGGCTCGGTTTCCTTAACAATCAGACTTTGGGGTCTTAAGGGACACAGTTCCACCTTCCCAGCCAAGATTACACGGTGCATCACTTCTGTTCAACGTTCAGCCAACGTTGCAGAGTTTGCAGGAATTTCCTGTGGGCGTTCATGCATCGGGGCAGCAATGCAGCGACAGTCCCGCCCGTTAAACGTGCTGGAGGAGTCAGTCACAAAGCCTGTAATGTGCAGATACGGCACCGCTGGTCACTCGCAGTGGGAGGGAGATTTACAGCTTCCTGCTGTGCTTCAGCTAGTGTCTACACAAACTGCTGTATAACCGGCACAAAGATCAACCTCTCCCAAACCAGCACACTGCCAGCAATGTAATTGGCAAGATGTGCACGGACACTATTTTTGAGGAGAGTTCACAGCCGATCCGCACACCAACCTCCAGCGCCTCGCAAACATCTAAACGCTGCCAGCACCTCAAATTAAGTCAGACCGTAGTCTCCAACATCCTCGGCACTAACACCATTATTACACACAATCCCCCACTCCCGTACTCTCCCACACCCTCCGTACAGTCACACTGGGTCTCCAGGCACCACTACAGGGACAGCCTGCCGTCTGGCTGCACAGACTGCGTTTCACCCTTCCTTGTGCAGAGTGTTAGCTGCTTCCTGGGGAGTTTCCCCTCTTCAGTCGCCAGTGGCCATCGTGACACAGCGGGAGCGTTGGCAAAGAGACAGGGCAAGCTTTTCGCTCACGAAGGGCATCACGACAGCAGGGATCACACTTCAAAAGTTACATTGGCCGATGAGCGGATCCATCAGTGGACCGAGCACGGCCCTGAAACAGTATTAGCAGATGCCAGGCTGATGAAGCAGTAAAATGGTTACTCATGGCTGCTCGGCCAAATGGGTCACACTGAAATGTAACTGTGCATCCTTGCATAAGATTTGGGAGGTCCTGAAAGGTGCTATATAAATGCAAGTCTTTCTTTTTATTCATGATCCACATACTACAGGCCTGCCACACCTGAAAACCACCAGAAGCCCAGGTATACCACACCTCAGCACGACACCGAGCCACTGCCAAACCGGTCAAATGCTTTCTTCCTCTCGAAGGTGCCCAGCGATGGGATACGAGGCTACATGTGGTGGCTGCCTTCTGGTACAGGACATAGCTGACCATCCTTCATGGGCGAGCCTGGCTAGCTATTCCACCGCAGTTAGCACCACGGCAAAGTCCAAAACGGTCCCTGCACCTGCTGGGTCAGTGAGTAGTGGGGGCGCGTAGACCAGGAAGGCCCTTGGTTCAACTCCTGGCCTGTGCGGAGTTAGCTGGTCTCGGTTGCGGCAGCAGCAGCAACTATAAGCGATGTCAGGGACAGTGGGTTGAGGAGCAAAGAGCCAGGGTTCCTGCTCCCGGTAAGTCTCCAGCAATCCTCATTGGAACACATGTGTGTGTGGACACCAGGCAAGACAGCTGGGGTTAATCTCAGAAAAAGAGGACAGACTGGTTTGTTCCAAATGGCCATTTCTTGTTCCTAAAAATTCTGATGCTCTCCGAATCCATTGAAGGACAATGCAGTTGGTCACAACACCAACACAGAGTACTGCAGTGATTGGAGGCAGATTTCTTCCCCCCCCACCACCGAAAGTCTCTTGTACACTCCCCATTCGCAGTTCTACCAGCATTACTGGGAAGAATATTGGCCCAAAATCAATAACGAAACTCGATCTCCCACGAAATTACTCACAGCAATTCAGTCGCGAGGGACGGGGAAAGTGCTACAGGAAAGTCTGAAGTTATAGGAGTGCGTGCTACATGTAATCACCCAGTGACTCACTGATACAGGCACTACGTGGTGCGCCATTGGACCACAGTCCAGGAAAACATCAGGTTCAAACCCTGGTCTCTGTTCCGAGACTCAACCCAACAGGCCCACGATAACTGCCCGTGGGCAGGGAGGGGCGATGAAGCATGGGTTGCTCATCGCTATCCAAGTGGCACTCGTAGGGTAGAGAGGCAAAGGCAGGATCAGGCTTGGCTGCAACAGTCCCTACAGTTAAATAGGTCACAAACTCTAATCTAAGCTCACACTCAAAGACCCATCATCACCCATAGACCCACTGCAGCACAAGTTGGTACTTGTAAGAGGGGAAGGTGAAGTTATCCACTTTGGCAGGAAAAATAGAAAAGAAAAATTTTATTTAAACGGAGAAAGACTACAGAATGCGGCAGTACAGAGGGATTTGGGGGTCCTCGTACATGAAACACAAAAAGTTAGCATGCAGGTACAGCAAGTAATTAGGAAGGCAAATGGAATATTGGCCTTTATTTCAAGGGTGATAGAGTATAAAAGTAGGGAAGTCTTGCTACAACTGTACAGGGCACTGGTGAGACCACACCTAGAGTACTGCATATAGTTTTGGTCCCCTTATTTGAGGAGGGATATACTTGCATTGGAGGCAGTTCAGAGAAGGTTCACTAGGTTGATTCCTGGGATGGAAGGGTTGTCTTATGAGGAAAGGTTGAGCAGGTTGGGCCTGTACTCATTGGAGTTTAGATGAATGAGAGGTGATCTTATTGAAACATATAAGATTCTGAGGGGGTTGGACAGGGTAGATGCCGAGAGGATGTTTCCCCTCACGGGGGAACCTAGAACAAGGGGGCATAGTTTCAGAATAAGGGGTCGCCCATTTAAGACGGAGATGAGGAGGAATTTCTTCTCTCAGAGGGTCGTGAATCTTTGGAATTCTCTACCCCCGGAGAGCTGTGGAAGCGGAGTCATTGAATATATTCAAGGCAGAGATAGACAGATTTTTGAGCAACAGGGGAATCAAGGGTTATGGGGAGCGGGCAGGAAAGTGGAGTTGAGGCCAAAATCGGATCAGCCATGATCTCATTAAATGGCGGAGCAGGCTCGAGGGGCTGAATGGCCTGCTCCTGCTCCTATTTCTTATGTTCTAAGAGGAAGGCAAGGAAGGGCAACTTTCACAACACAGGGAACAAGCAATTCAGGAAATGCTGGGATCTCACATTGGGGCACTGGCTGCACCAGGTAAATTTGCCATGCTCACGAGTTTCTCTGCCCCGGGGTATCCGAGGGGAGGAGCAAGAACCAGTTCCCAATAATGCTGCGGAAGTTGCAGAGGAAGCTGCCCCCACCGCCAGGCAGGAATGCAGAGCCGAGAAGCCGCGGGGGGCTCGGGAACTCTTGCAGCAGAGATGAAGTCAGCAGGGACCGGTGGAGACAACTTGGTTCATCACGAAACGGTCTGTGCAGGCGGAGCAAGCAGCTTGAGCAAGCCAATGCTGGTTACTGACCTGCAGCAAAGATGAACTGACTGGGTTTAAACTGTTTAAATTAGAATTATTGAACACACACACACACACTGTTCTTGGGAATCCACTGGGAGAAGCAAAACTGCAACCTGACCCACTTTTCCTTGCTGGGTGTCACTGGTCCCCATTGAAGACCCTGCAGAACTGGCAAAGTCTGCATTTGATGCTGCAGCTGCCGATAGCTGAAAGGATCCAACAAAATTCAGGTGCTGGGCGCTTCCAAACATGCAGAGTTCGCCTCCTTTACTTTGGCGGGTGCCTTGACTACCAGGCACATATTATCGAGGTGAAACTGCAGTCAGATTCTGCTCCTGCGCCTAATGCCGACATCAGTTTGACTGCACCACAAGGTCAGACTCCACTACTTTTCACACCATTGCATAGAGACTCTTCGACTCCAAGCCCAAGGTAACTCCAAGGACAGCTGCATTCACACAATCCCACGCCAGTTCCACTTGACCATATATTACACCAAACAAAATAAACCTTACCTCCCTTCCCCACCAAGACAAGCTTCCCCATAGGTTCCCTATTCTAGTCCTGAACTCGCACCTTTCTCCAGTTTCTCTTCTATCGCCCCTCATACCCTCTCTGAGCTCATCTTGTCCACAAGACCCACCTCCTGCTTCCTCAACCCTATTCCCACCAAACTGCTGACTACCCAACTTCCCTCCCCGGCCCCCATGCTAGCTGATAGTCAACGGTTCTCTCTCCTCAGGTACTGTCCCCCTCTCCTTCAAATCTCCCGTCATCTCCACGCTTCTCAAAAAACCCATCACTGACCCCCTCTGACATTGCAAACTACAGCCTCCCTTTCCTCCAAATATCCTTGAACATGTTGTCACTTCCCAAATCCGTGCCCATCTTTCCCAGAACTCTGTGGTTGAATCCCTCCAATCAGGATTCACAGCAGTGAAACGGCCCTAGTCAAAGTCACAAATGACATCCTGTGTGACTGTGACCGTGGTAAACTATCCCTCCTCATCCTTCTCGACCTATCTGCAGCCTTCGACATGATTAACCACACCGTCCTCCTCCAACGCCTCTCCTCCGTCGTCCAGCTGGGTGGGACTGCACTCACCTGGTTCCATTCTTATCATTCCAGTCGTAGCCAGAGAATCACCTGCAATGGCTTCTCTTCGCGCTCCTGTACCGTTACCTCTGGAGACCCCAAGGATCTATCCTTGGCCCCTCCCTGGCCGACCTCCCATCTTCCACCCTGCATCTGCATAAGCTTCAGCTTATCCAAATTTCTGCTGCCCGTATCCTAACTCGCACCAAATCCCATTCATCCATCACTCCTGTGCTCGCTGACCTCAACACCTCAAATTTAAAATTCTTATTCTAGTGTTCAAATCCCATGGCCTCACCCCTCATCTCTTACCTCCTCCAGCCCGGCAACCTTCCGAAAACTGCTTTCCTCCAATTCTGGCCTCTTGCACATACCCAACTTCCTTCGCTCCACCATTGGCGGCTGTGCCTTCAGCTGCCTGGGCCCCAAGCTCTGGAATTCCCTCCCTAAACCTCTCCGCCTCGCTACTCCTTCAAGGCGTTCCTTAAATCCTACCTCTTGGACCGAGTTTTGGATCACCTGTCCTAGTGTTTCCTTATGTGGCTCGGTGTCAAATTTTGTCCGATTACGTGCCTGTGACATTTTACTAGTTTGCGGCATGTGTGGACAAAGGCATGATTGGGCTCCAGTATGATGCCTACCAAGACAGATTATTCTGCCAGCAGTCACTGTCCAGATTCACTCACAAAGCACAGCCACCTGTGGGATGCTGTGGAGAGGAGAGGGAGCTGGTGCCATATAACCAGAGACAGCACACCCAGGGGAGAAAATAATTAGCTTTTTCAAAAAGTTCCATTAAACGAATAGGTTTGTCGTTGCAACACACAAGGAATTCCATAAAATTTGCCTAAGAACATAAGAAATAGGAGGAGAAGACCATTCGGCCGGTCGAGCCTGCTCCGCCATTCAATCATGGCTGAGCTTTAACCTCAACTCCACCTTCCCACACTATCCCTATATCCCTTTAGTATCCAAAAATCTATCGATCTCGGTCTTGAATATACTGAACGACTCAGCATCCAGAGCCCGCTGGGGTAGAGAATGCCAAAGATTCACAACCCGCTGAGTGAAGAAATTTCTCCTCGTCTCAGTCTTAAATGGCCAACCCCTTATTGTGAGACTGTGACCGTCTGGTTCTAAACTCTCCAGCTAGGGGAAACATCCTCCCAGCATCTATCCTATCAAGCCCTTCAGGAATTTTATACGTTTTAATGAAATCACCTCTCATTCTTCTAAACTCTAGGGCAAATAGGCCTAGTCTACTCCATCTCTCCTCACAGGACAATCCTCTCATAAAAACACAAGAAATAGGAGGAGTAGGACATTCGGCCCTTCGAGCCTGCTCCGCCATTCAATAAGGTCATAGCTGATCAACTTACTGAGACATCACCTTGTGCTACCAATTTACAGCAGTGGGACCGCACACAAGCCCTCAGCTCAGAGAAAACACAAAATCTACTGGGTTTTTCTCCCCTCCTGAAGGCACCTGACTGTTGCTCAGGTACAGTTCCGTGGGGCCAATTAGCAAGTGCCCTACTCGTGTGAGTCCATAGGCTATTCTACCGTCAAAGGCCTCACAGCCAAACTCAAACCTCTCCTCGCCCAACAGGGACACCGGATAGAGGTCAGAAGCAGGAACCCTGGCCATTTTTCTTCTTTCTAAGAAAGAGGTTCTGTTGCCAATGGCTGCACCATTGTTGGCTGGCATACTAATGGTTATGATGCGGAGATGCCGGTGTTGGACTGGGGTGGACAAAATTGAGAGGTCGCACAACACCAGGTTATAGTCCAACAGTTTTATTTGAAATCACAAGCTTTCGGAGCTATCGATTTGCTCCTTCCTCAGGTGAAGTAAATTAGATATCTAATTTACTTCACCTGAGGAAGGAGCAAATCGATAGCTCCGAAAGCTTGTGATTTCAAATAAAACTGTTGGACTATAACCTGGTGTTGTGCGACCTCTCAATACTAATGGTTGGCAGGGATCAACTCACCCAGTACAGATTAGGGTCAGGGCAGGGACCTTCTTGTCTGTGTGGTTCCGTACCACACTGGGTGGTGCTTGTGCACACAGAACCACTGTAGGAGGTGAATACATTTGATTTTTCACTGATCACAGTCATGCCGACCGTGGCCAAACACAAGACCCAGAATCTAGATCCAGGAAGCAGCAGTGGCCGGAGAGACATCCTCCATTCCATACCTTTCACAAATCTGGATTGGAAGTGAATTTGCAGACAATGGCATTAAATAAAAGGGGTAAATACCTGGTCAGACTCAGTAGATTAAAACTTCCATCTTCTTGATTTTGTGGGGTTGGGGTAGGGATGGAGAGATAGGGACTGGAAGGATTCGGACATGCAACAGGATGGTATAAAATAGCCAATGCTGGTCATCTTGGGAGCATTCACTGCGTTGGGACGGGTAATTTACAACTCAACAACAACTTGCATTTATATAGCACCTTCAACTTAGTACAACCTCTGACTGGAAGGTGCAGGCAGGGGGAATAATAGAAGCTTCATTCAAATCTGGTAATGTGACCTGGGGGCAGTACGGGATGCTAATGTGTCAAACAATCACTTCAAAATCAACCGCACTACTTCTGTACTGAATGCAGAGTTATAAAGAATTGCTGAAGTTCATAGATTTAAAAAAAAAAGTAATTGCATTCAAGAAAAATGTTGGATCTTCAGAACCAAAACAACCTCCTGCCCCGTTACAATTTTAAATGAATAATGTGGAATTTTGAAAAAAATATGTACAAATTGAGGTCATGCGTTTTTAAAGGCTGAATAACAGAGCCTATCTTTGAGACCTTGTACACAAACTTGCAAATAAAAACCTCATCAACCATCCCAAGATGATAAGCTTCAGGATTCTCCCCCGGTGTCAAAAAAAAACAGCTCAAACCTTGCATTCATTCACTCAGGTTTGCTGAACTGTAATTATTCTACTTCCAACAACACGTTTGATTATTAATAATAATTTTTAAAAAGTTCACAGCAGCAGCAACAACAACATGATCCATAAAACAGGCCTTTGGCAAGACCGTCATTATTACAACTGTAAACGAACACCATTAAACAAATGCACCTTTGAGAAACATTGTGGAGAGAATTGGGGTGGGTGGAAGGGGGGGGGGAAGAAATGCTCTCCTCCCAACACACAAACTGGGCTCTTTTTAAAAAGTCACACAAAGACAAATAGCACAAACATTTCCCCCCAACCCAACAGTGCTGAGCCTCAGCAGAAAAGTTTCACATCCAAACAACAACAAAAAATGCTCATTAAATGTCCAAAAACATTCTATAAATATAAATATTATTAAATTACACACACAAACTATAGAGAGAGAAGGGTCTGGTGAGTTTAAAGGGAACTATTGCAATCTAAATTCAAGAGGAGATGGAGAGAGTAATCTTTTTGAAGGGGAAGGGATCAGAAACAACACAAGTGACATGTGGTGCTGGAGCTTCACTCCATTAATGTGCAAGTCTACCTCTCCTGGGCTCCTGTTCCTCAGCTCCAGGTTGATCCTTTTCTTCATCTCCATTTTTTCCAGCTTCTTTTTTAAAAAAAACAAACAAAAACAAGAAGAAAAATAAATAAATAAAGATGCTTCTCTCCCTCCCACTCTCTCACTCACACACACACACACAGGATCCAGCCAAGGACAAACAACCTTTATCCCCCCACAGCTACTCAACCTCCATTACACACGCCGCACAGCCGGCCTGTCCTGTCCCGTCCCGCCCCTGCCGCCCGCCCATTGGCCCCTGCCCCCACTCCCGCCCGCCCATTGGCCCAGATTCGCATCGCTCGCACCGTCCGCCTTTAGCTCCCAGCGCCGATTGGCTCGATGTCACGTCGATCACCTGCCCGGGTGGGTGGGCGAAGGGGCAAAAAAAAAAACGCGCCTGGTGATTGGGCGACGGCTGCCCCTTTTTTTGATTGGACTGTTCGCCCGTCAATCAAACTGGCCGAGGGGGGCCTTGGTCGTCGGGAGGGAGGCGACGTTCGATTGGCTGTCCCCCCCCATGTCACTCATTGGCCTGTCGAGTCGTCCCGCCCCACTCGTTTAAACCGGATTGGTCAGAGTGGCAGCATCAGGCCGTGCGGCGACGCGCGATTGGTCGGCATGGATGTCAATCAAAATTAAATTCCGCCGGCCGCCGTTCAAAGAGGCGCCAAAAGTCAGAGCCGTGGGGGGTTGGCGGATTGAGGGAATAGCGGAGACCCCTCCCCGGGCAATTGGAGGCGCCAAAGACTGAGTCGGCAGCGGACAACAATGGCGGATGTTGGCAAATATCTCCACAGACTGAGTGAGACAAAAAGTGTCTGGGTCATTTGACACGGGGAACAAGCAGCCTTTCCTGAATAAGTCATTTTATTATCTGGGGGAGAAAAATTACCTCACAATCTGTCTCTCTTCTGAGGAGTTTGTTCCTCATGTGAATATTCCACATTACTGTGGAGCCCCTCTTCAAAAAAAACACCCCCCCCCCCACCCCTCTTCCCCCATCCCCCCGTCAAAATCATTTGTTTTCAAACATATAAAACAATGAGGTCAGTTGTTGCAGTAATATTTTGGACGGGGGAGACGTCAACTGGGATTTAGTGTGGAAAAATAACACCTGCACTAAACTTTACAAGGGGCAGACTTGGAGGTTTCAGACACACAAATCTTCCCAAAACAATGGGAGGACAAAAAAAGTTATATTGGGGGGTGGCTGGGGTTTTATGAATGGGGGTACACGGTACAATAAATCAGTACAAAATGGTCAGGCCATGGTTACTGACTGCAATGCAATGGGGAGAGCTGATGGCACCTATTATACACTATTGCCCAAAGACAAAATGACCCACATTTTGTGCCCTCTGAGTCCGAAGGTTGTGGGTTTAAAATATCCCACGGCCGCTGTTTTGAAGAAGAGCAGGGGACGTTCTTCCCCGGTGTCCTGAGGCCAATATTTATCCCTCGACCAACATCACTTTAAAACACGGTGGCATAGTGGTTAGCACTGGTGCCTCACAGCGCCAGAGACCCGGGTTCGAATCTGACCTCGGGTGACTGTCTGTGTGGAGTTTGCACATTCTCCCCGTGTCTGCGTGGGTTTCCTCCGGGTGCTCCGGTTTCCTCCCACAGTCCAAAAATGTGTGGGTTAGGTTGATTTGGCTATGATAAATTGACCCTTAGTGTTAGGGGGGATTAAATATGTGGGGTTATGGGGATAGGATGGGATATGTTAGGGGGAATTAAATACGTGGGGTTACGGGGGTAGGGTGGGATATGTGTACTGTGGGGATTAAAGCAGGGACAGGGTACTGGATTTAGATGATCAGCCATGATCGTATTGAATGGCGGAGCAGGCTCGACGGGCCGAATGGCCTACTCCTGCTCCTAGATTCTATGTTTCTATGTTTCTATGTAAAAAAAACCGGATGATCTGGTCATTATCTCACTGCTGTTTGTGGGAGCTTGCTGTGTGCAAATTGGCTGCCCCGTTTCTTACATTACAACAGTAACTGCACTTCAAAAAGTTCTTTATTGGTTGTAGAGCGCTTTGGGATGTCTGGTGGTCGTGAAAGGCGTGACAGAAATGCAAGTCTTTCTGAAACTCTGTTGGATGGATGTAGGTAAATTCCCAATGCTGCAAATATTCCACCACTCTGCATTTGCATGAATCCAAACCTCTCTTTATTTGTATTCCTGTAAATCTCCAAATGGACCAATTAAGATCAACAGCTATAGAAAGAAAGACTTGCATTTCGATAGCGCCTTTCACGACCACCGGACGTCCCAAAGTGCTTTTCAGCCAATGAAGTACTTTTTTGAAGTGTAGTCACTGTTGTAATGTGGGAAACGTGGCAGCCAATTTGCGCACTGCAAGCTCCCACAAACCGCAATGTGATGATGACCATATAATTTTTTTTAGTGATGTTGGTTGAGGGATAAATATTGGCCCCAGGACACCGGGCAGAACTCCCCTGCTCTTCTTCCAAATAGTGCCGTGGGATCTTTTACGTCCACCTGAGGGAGCAGATAGGGCCTCGGTTTAACATCTCATCCGAAAAACGAAAAGAGGGTTATCCTCAATAATAACAGAGAACGTTGGAAATACTCAGCAGGTCAGGCAGCATCTGTGGAGAGAGAAACAGTTAATGTTTCAGGTTGATGACCCTTTGTCAGAACTGGCTATCCTGATGGCTGAGTAACTGGCCACTGAATATCTGAGCCGTTCAGATAAAGAAGATCCATGGTTTGATCCCTGATAGGGGCCTTGGTTGGAGTGCTATGAATAAAGACTCTGGGCTAAGGAGGGGAAAATTATCCAGGGTTCCACTATCTAGTGGCCCTTGATGGAAAGTGCATGTATGTACATGTCGGGATGAGGGTAGGATTAGGCTGGCTGTGATGGCTCTGTGGTTAAATAGCCTTTTGACACTCAATGTCAAGGTTCAAACACATGGGCAAGGTACCAGAGGGGCCCGGTGCTTGTGGAAGCATCCTCCAGCAAATAGCTAGTAACTTCAGGAGAGGAAGCGGGGGGGTGAGCGTCAATTAAGGAAAATGAACATTAGCCTTACTAGAGAAATAAAAGAATAAACTTGCATTTATATAGCACCTTACATGACCTCAACAACAATAACTTGCCTTTATATGGCACCTTTCATGACCTCAGGATATCCCAAAGCGCTTCACAGCCAATGAAGTACTTTTTTTAAGCATACTCACTGTTGTAATGTAGGGAAACATGGCAGGCAGTTTGCACAAAGCCAGGTCCCATAACCAGCAATGAGATAAATGACCAGATAATCTGTTTTAGTGATGTTGTTTGAGGGATAAGTGTTAGTCAGGACACCGGGAGAACCTCCTGCTCGTCTTCAAATAGTGCCATTGGATCTTTCACGTCGAGTTAAGAGGGCAGATAGGGCTTCGGTTTAACGTCTCATTCAAAAAACAGCATCTCTGACAATGCAGCACTCCCTTAGCATCCCAGTCAAGTGTTATATCTTCCTGTAGGGGCAAGACCTACTATTTTGGGTGCAAAAAACATGCCCGGAGTTGTTTCCTGCTCCCCCAGGCATCGTACACAACTGGGGCCAAATGATGGTCCACAGCCTAAGCACTAAAATGAGTAACAGAATCCAACCCTCCCCTTTGCATAGAATCCTGCTCAGTATTTTCTGCCCTGGTGGCCATTTTGTGAGTGGTGGCTGCTGTTTGCAGCCATTTTGAATATAATAGTTGATGGACCCCCACCTGGGATTGCAGTGCTTAATCCAATTTACTTTGTTTTGGAAAGCTGCCAAACTGAAAAGTTCTGCAGAATCCATAAGGAAAAATAAGTCCCTGTGTTTTGTTATTTCAACTAATCAGAGAATGCAAAAACATTAACAGAATGATAAATCAATAAAAAAAATCATAGGAATCGATGTACAGCAGTTTCTGATGCTGATGGTGCTGGAAAAAAACAAAATAATTATTTATGATTACTCATTGTTCATGTGAGAGGTGAAAGACAATGGGCTCAGTAATAGAAATGCAGAAAATCAGAAGAAAAACATTTTTACTGAGTTCACGGTAGGATGATCAGGAGTATTTAACAGAGGTGAAATGCACAGAATATTTAGTTCAATTCAGTTTCTTCTAGCAACTTAGCCTTATGATTTACACTCCTCTTCCTCATGCATCCTCACTACGCAAAGTCAAGAATCCGAATCCGCTCTCCTATTTTGACTTTTTTTAACCAGAACTTCAAAATTATGGGGTTTGATATGTTAGTCTTTTGTTCTTACAATTTACAGGCTTGTTTGGTCTACTCTTCAACCTCCATTAATGGGTCTTGACTCTCACTTAGGTTGCTCAATAAAAATTAAAAAATGACCTTTACAGTAAGAGAAAAGTAACATGACAAGAAATGGAGTTGGAAATGTGCAATGTATAATCACAGGCGCTGTGGCACAACAAAATCTGCATTACTTCAGCAAACAGATTTGTAAGTTGCCTGCTCCTCTGTACAATCCCTGCTCAATGCTGAGTTAGTTCATCGTAATCGGTTTCAGTGCCCTTGGGTTGGGAGAGGGAGAAATCAGCTAGGGTTTTCACTCCTGCTTTACTTTGCTATCCAGGATTGGAGGTCGAACAAGCAAACTGACAACACAGGCAGTGGAGGGGTCGAGAGAGGCGTTGGCGCACATGTGGAACCTGACGTCACATCTTCAGATGATGTTGCTGAGGGGCGTCATGTAGATGAGGAATAGGAGGGGGCCAAGAATAGATCCTTGGGGGATCCTTGGGATAATGGTGTGGGGGCTGGAAAAAAAGCCTTTGCTGCAGATTTTCTGGCTACGATCGGAGAGGTAAGAGGGTAGCCTCACTCAGCTGGCTGGAGTTGGAGGAGGATGGTGTAGTTGACCTTGACAAAGGCTGCAGAGAGGACGAGGCATGATACTGCACTACGGCCAAAGTCACAGAGGCTGCCAGTTGTTTCAGTGCTGTGGCCGGGGCAGAAACCTGATAGGAGAGATTCAAGCATGTAGTTGGAGGAAAGATGGATAAACTGAAAGAGCCCAAGCTGGTGAATTCCCAGACCAAACTGTCTGGTCAGTGGATTCAATTCTGTCTTCAGGTTGGCTGTAGGTTCAACTTGGATGAATTGAGCAGAAATCCCCCCCCGAGATATACAGACTGCCAAACTGCAATTCCTTCCAACAGAGAAACGGGAATTCCTGCATCTCTGTTTTGCCCAAAGGTCTGAGGATTTTTCGGTACAGATTTGATGTGATAAGATGAAAGAGTAAGCCCCACCCCTTAAAAGAGAGTGGCTGTTGGAACTGGGCTCCTTGAGGTTGACTGACGTTTCTCTGAATAAAACCAGGAAATTCCCAGCCCAGCAGATCTGTGTCTGAAGAGATTATCTCAATCATCTCGTTAACATTTATTTGAATCAAGTGATAATAATGCAATCATGTAAAAAGGCCAGATAGACAGCAAAAGCACTCTGAGGATTAGCAAATGCTTGTGTAAACATGAGCAGCACAGAGATAAGCTGCTCTGATGTCAGCTCCACAGTTTGGTGTTGTTCTTCCAAAACGAGGTGCGAAACACTAAGATAAAATCATTAGGAATTATAATGTCCTCTAGAGAGTCACACAAAGCAACACCCAAAGGGGATGGGCGGCTGATGGCTTTTTCAAGTAACCTATAGGCAATCCTTCGCTCATCTTTCCCTCCAACTACTCGCTCTCAATCCATTTTTTCTTTCTTGATGTTTTACATTATATGAGTGCAGCTGGTTAAACTTGTGGCATATCAGACATGTGTCCAAACAATTCTCCTTCCTGGTTCAGAACTTGTAAGACCCTTCTGGTCTTTGGAGACCAGTGTAAGAATGCAACTCTCCTGAATTTATACCGCAGTTCCGCTGGCATCTCTCTGGATTGACAGCAAAATGCATTGTGCAGGGAGGAGGGGTGGCACGTACAGTGTAGATAGAAACATAGAAGATAGGAGCAGGAGTAGGCCATTCGGCCCCTCGAGCCTGCTCCGCCATTCGATGAGATCATGGCTATTCAGCCAAACTCAGTACCCTGTACCTGCCTTCTCCCCATATCCCTTGATACCTTTAGCTTTAAGAAATATATCTAACTCATTCTTGAATATATTTAATGACTTGGCCTCAACTACCTTCTGTGGTAGAGAATTCCACAGGTTCACCACTCTGTGGGTGAAGAAATTCTTCCTCATTTCTGTCCTAAATGGCTTACCCGTTATCCTTAGATTATGACCCCTGGTTCTGGACTCTCTGACCATCGGGAACATTCTTCCTGCATCTAGTTTGTCCAGACCTGTCAGAATTTTATATGTTTCGATGAGATCCCCTCTCATTCTTCTATACTCCAGTGAGTATAAGCCCAATCGACCCAATCTCTCCTCATATGTCATTCCTGCCATCCCAGGTATCAGCCTTGTGAATCTTCGCTGAACTCCTTCCATGGCAAGAACATCCTTCCTCAGATAAGGCGACCAAAACTGCACACAGTACTCAAGGTGTGGTCTCACCAAGGCCCTGTACAACTGCAGCAGGACATCCCTGTTCCTATACCCAAACCCTTTCGCTATGAAGGCCAACATACCATTTGCCTTCTTCACCGCCTGCTGCACCTGCATGCTTACTTTCAGCGACTGGTGCACAAGGACACCCAGGTCTCGTTGCACTTCCCCTTCTCCCAATCTATTGCCATTCAGATAATAGTCTGCCTTTCTGTTTTTGACACCAAAGTGGATAACCTCGCATTTATCCACGTTATATTGCATCTGCCACGCTTCTGCCCACTCACCCAACCTGTCCAAATCATCCTGGAGTTTCTCGGTATCCTCCTCGCAGCACACACTCCCACCCAGCTTTGTGTCATCTGCAAACTTGGAGATATTACATTTAGTTCCCTTATCTAGATCATTAATGTATATTGTGAATAGCTGGGGTCCAAGGACCGATCCCTGCGGTACCCCACTGGTCACTGCTTGCCACTCGGAAAAAGACCCATTAATTCCTACTCTCTGCTTTCTGTCCGCCAACCAGTTCTCTATCCAAGTCAATACCTTGCCCCCAATCCCATGTGCCTTAACTTTACACGCTAATCTCTTATGCGGGACCTTATCGAAAGCCTTTTGAAAGTCCAAATACACCACATCTACTGGTTCTCCCTTATCTATTTTCCCAGTTACATCCTCAAAAAATTCCAGTAGATTAGTCAAGCACGATTTACCTTTTGTAAATCCATGTTGACTTTGGCTGTGTTAAACCTGGCTACTGTGCATGCGTAATATGATTGTAAAATGACATCGTCAACAGATAACATTATGACGGGCAAAATGTCTAGTTTTTTCAGCACGTGACATCAAAACTTCATGACGGAAGGGGCGTGTAGGGGACATTCTGAAAATTATTGCAGATCATGGCAGGAAGGGGAGATGAACAATAAATTGCAAAAAGACATGGGTCTTGGGCTAGAGTTGGTGAGAGACTGGGGGAGGTTGGGAACTGGAGGTAGGAGAGGCAGCTGCACGATGGACTCAAGTTTGGGGATGAATAAATCCGTGATCTCCTTGCATTTGTTATTTGGGGGTGGAGGGGGAGGTCAAGGAGATAAGTTTCAGCATGTAGAAAAAAGGAGCCTGGGGTTGCATTTCTATAGCGCCTTTCATGACCTCAGGATCAAAGCGCTTTACAGCTAATAAAGTACATTTTGAAGTGTAGTCACTGTTGTAATGTAGGAAACGCGGCAGCCAATTTGCGCACAGCCAGCTCCCACAAACAGCAATGTGATGTTGATCAGATCATCTGGTTTTTTTAGTGATGTTGATTGAGGGATAAATATTGGCCAGGACACCGGGCAGAACTCCCCTGCTCTTCTTCGAAATAGTGCCATGGGATCTTTTACGTCCACCTGAGAAAGCAGACGGGACCTCGATTTAACGCCTCATCCGAAAGTAGGCACCTCAAATAGTGCAACGCTTCCTCAGTACTGCACTGGAGTGTCAGCCTAGATTTTTGTGCTCAAGTCTCTGGAGTGGGACTTGAACCCACAACCTTCTAACTCAGAAGTGAGAGTGCTGGGAACAAGTGGTCGAAAGCAGAAGTAAAACTCGGTTGAGCAGGTCGACAGCAGCAGGCCTGTGGTGATGGGTGAAGGGACAAAGGTTGAGGGAGTTGGGAAATTATGAGTGAGTTGGTAAGGGAGCCTGGGAGAGAGTTTTTTCCTATAACTGGATGGTGAAAATAGTGGCATTGGTAGAGGGTCGGTGATGTGGGTGGACTGGTTAGCGAGCTGAAGTGGTCAGAGATTGCCTTGATTAAGACCTCGGGCATAGTTGTGAGATGACATGGTCGAGGGGTTTGCCAAGGATCTAGCCACAGGAATTTAAATGCAGGGTGAGATTGATGCCAGTCAGCATGTAAAAGAGAATAACAAGTTACAGTTTTATGTGGGATTCTTTTTAATCTGCTATAGGATTCTGCCCTTGACTGGTACTCAGACTCCTGAGTTTGATTGACAGTACAGGATACATGGCAGCCTGGAGTGCCATCTTGTGTTGTATGCACATGATGACAAGGCAAATACCAAATACAGCAGAGTTGTCCAAAATTTTGAAACATTTGGCCTCCCTCCCTGAATCCAGTCACCTTTTTGCTAAAGTAGGAGGTTTGGGAAACAGTGAGCAGGACTGTAAAGACAGGGAGGTTAGTGAAATGGGCAAGCAGGTGGAAAATGCAGTCTGAGGCAGTACATTTTGGGAGGAAGAATAAGGAATGGGAGTATACACCTAATGAAAAGACTGAAGGCTGTGGATGCATGGAGCAATGTAGGGGCTGAAAAACATAATTCCCTGGAAGGGCGAGTGCAGTTAGATAAAGCCATAAAAATGATCAATTGAATTTTCGATTTTACAAAAATAAATTAATGATTAATTTATACAAAACATTGGTTGAGCCACAGTTAGAATAGTGCCTGCAGTTTTGGGTACTCTCTTATAGATAGGAAATTAAAGCCATATTGACCAAGGGATGGAAACTATAAAGGAAGACTTGAGATACTGGGACTATCTCCAGTTGAGCAGAAAAGGCTATAAGGAGATTTAATAGAGGATTGTTGAATTATAAAGGATTTTGATAGAGTAGATAAGGAGTCAGTGACAAAGGGCCATTAATTAAAAAATATCACAAAGTTAGGAGAGAGCTTAGGAGAAATTTCTTCGTAATGTAGATTGTTAGTGCTTTGTCACAGGGAGTGGTTGAGGCAGAGTCCATTGCATCTTTTAAGAGAAAATTGGATAAATCAGAGGAACATACAAGGCAATGGGGAGAAAGTGTGGCAGTGGGATTAGTTTTAGCTGCAGCAAAGAGCTGGCACAGACATGATGGGTCGAATGGCCTCCTTCTGTGCTGTAAGAATCTATAGTTCTAAATTTAGTTTTGAGTGGGGCGGTCTCCTGATTAAGCACCGCACCAACTCCTAACCTATTCTGCGCTTCTTGGACCACAGTATTTCCATCTGCTTCACATCTGCCTCACACTGCCTCTGCTTTACTTTCTCATGCACTTCACTTTCTCTTATTCTCTCCACAAGCGGGAAGAGGCAGCAGCTTTGGAAGTCGAGTGAGGAGATGAGTTCGTAGCAGCAGTATGTGGGGGCTCGGCAATGGGCGAGTCACAATCAACAGCATAATGAGCTACGAGAGGCTGATGGAGTGAGATTCTGCCACAGACAATGTGTGCACAGCAAGATCCCACAAGTAGCAGTTGGTTGAATGGCCAACTATTCTGTTTCTGGTGAGCTTTGTTGAGGGAGGAGTGTTGGGCAGGACACCGGGAGAACTCCATGCTCTTCTTCAGATAGTGTTATGGGATCTTTAACGCCCACCTGAACCATAGGAATAGGTGGATGGGGCTTCGATTTGGAGTATGGCACCTTTGACAGTACTGCACTGAAGTGTCAGCCTAGATTATATACTCGGGTCCTGGAGTGTACCTTGAATCCTCTAATTCAGAGCAGAGAGTGTTACTAACGGAGCCAAGCTGACACACAATTAGCAGGTATGGAGAGTGCTGAGGGGGTGGCCATATTAACTTCCCTGTATTGTCAGCGATGCTTACTGTCTGCAGTCACTGTTGCAATGATCAAAAAATGCCAATCAGCAACTGAGGCTACTACTCGAACCTGGCTCTCCCAGTCCATTCATATAGGGGCACTAGTGCTGCATACTGGGACTCGTAAACAGGGTTAGTACCTCTGGTATTGGACTCACGACCACAAACTTCATGTGTAATCCTGTTGTCAGTTGATGCTCATTCTGAGGCAGCCTCAGAGGCTGGGTTTAGCCAATCGTCTGTCATTTCCAGCTCAAGTTTACTTCTCAATGAGCTGATTGGAGCAGTTGTTAATGGTGTCTGGGCATGGAGCTCTATCTTGATGAGATTCACATCTTGTAGCAGTTTGCCTGGGACCATATTATCCAAAACGCATTTTAAAAATGGAGGGGAATTTAAAAAAAAAATAACCAGCTGCAATTTTCCATGGAGCGTGATTGTGATTCTTTTACGTCAAGGTTTTGCACCTGTCAGTCACAATGCTGTAACACCAGAAAGTGCCATCTCAGCACCCCAACTGTGCTGTGGGTAAATGCACTGCCTACGTGGTACTGATCCTTACAGACCAAGAATGCCCCGGATTCTATCCCCAGTCTGTGCAGAGTTTGCTGATTTCAATCAGGATGACGATAGGGGTCCTCCATAGATTCGGGAAGACAAATTGTTGCCCCACCTTACAACCTCCTTCAGCCCTACATCCCAGCCTGTGCTCTTTGGACCTCTGAATCTGCCCTCCCGCGCATTCCCCTCCTTCTGCTCCACCACTGCTGCCAGAGCCTTCTGTTGTCTCCGCCCTGCTCCCTCCGTAAACCCTTCCACCCTACTAATTAAAAACCTGCTTCTTCCCAGTCTCTGGAACTGTGTATTTAATAAGATAAGATGCTGTGCCTGCCCACTGCTTCTTGTTTACAGCTAATGTTTCACAAACAGTGCAAGGGCAGTCCATGCTAGCAAACTAATCACCACTGTGGGGCACTGTAGCTCTGCCCCAGATCCAGCTCCAAAACTGAAATCATTCGACGATTGATTAGCTTTTTAAGAATCACAATAATCAGCTGGGTTATTCTCAATATTTCCAGTATCCTTTTTCCTTACCCCTCTGTCGCTTCCTCTCTTTCTCATTTTCACCGTCTTTCTGTTTCTTTCTCTGTCTCCGTCTCCCAATTTGAGTTGGTGATTTATTTTCAGCTCTTGTGGCTGTGGTGTGGTGTGGTGTGAGGACAGACGCCTTATTATTAAACCCCTCATGCCCCAGATTCATGTTTCTCTCATGGAGGTATCAAGGGGAGGCAAAGTGATATTTATACAGCATTTCCCAACGTTTACAACAGCTTACATTTCACCACCTCAGGACATGCCAAAACGCTTTACAGCCAATTAAGTACTTTTGAAGTGTAATCACTGTTGTAATATAAGAAACGAGGCAGTGTATTTGCGCACAGCAAGATCCCACAAACAGCAATGCCATAATGACCAGATAATCTGTTTTAGTGACGTCATAAGGGGGGATAAATATTAGCCCCAGGACACTGGAGAGAATTCCCTGCTCTTCTTCAAAATGGTGCCATGGAATCTTCGATGTCCACCTAAGAGGGAAGACGGTTTATCCGAAAGCCGGCATCTCCGACAGTGCAGCTCTCCCTCAGTGCTGCACTGGAGTGTCAGCCTAGGTTTTGTGCTCAAGTCTCCTGGAGTGGGACTTTGAACCCACAACCTCTGACTCCGAGACGAGAGTGCTACCAACTGAGCCACGGCTAACAAGAAACACCCCAAGGTGCTTCACAAACAGGCTGAAGGAAACGGATGCTCATCCTGGAAGGGAGAGATTTAGATGAAGAGATGGGCTTTGAGAGGGTTTTAATATGGATAAGTGTAAGGCAATGGTAATTGGACAGGAAACAGCAAACATGAACACGATGAAAGAGGCTCCATGGGCAAAGAAAGAGATTTGGATGTGATTATTGATCGTTCAGTCAAAGGTTCTAATCCAACTGATCCAACACTGAGATCAGTCTCAAGGGCGTTTGTCTATAAATTGAAAGAAATTATTCTGACCTTGTACACATCACCAGTGAGGTGACATTTGGAGTATTATGTGGAATTGTGAGTACCTGACTTTTAATGGATGTGTTAGAGAGGGTTCAGAGAAGAACAACAGGAATGACTCCAGGACTTAGAGCTCTAAGTTTTGAGGAGAAACTCACAGAGCTGAAGAAAAGAAGATTGAGGCTGGGGGATTGGGACATGCTGCGGGAATTTGAAATGGTGCAAGACTTGAGCACTTGAAACGCCATAGCATACAAGGCTACGGACCAAGTGCTGGAAAATGGGATTAAAATAGACAGGGCTTGATGGCCGGCACGGACACGATGGGCCGAAGGGCCTCTTTCTGTGCTGTATAACTCTATAAGACATAGCGGCACAGATCATGTAGATGGAAGCAAGCCATTAGCCTTAGATTGTGAGTACAGAACTAGAGGACGCGGGTTTAAAATGAACTAACATCAAATGACACTGGAGATTAGACAAACCTTTCCTCCTGCACAGGGTAGTGGAATGTGAAACACACTCTCAGGAAAAGTAGCTGATGCTGTTTCGATTAACTCCTTCGAAAAAGAGCTGGGTGAATATCTGGCTAGGAGTGAGGTTAGTGGTAATACAGACAGGTATAGACGGAAATTTGCCATGGAATATGATGGTTCCTGTGTCATTGGGGGGGGGGGGTTCAGTAGATGAATAATGGAGATGTGATAATGAAGGGAAATTCTGGAGTTTTGCTCGGTTATCTTTGGGAATCAGAATGTTTAAAATCGAGCTATGCCTCATGAGATTCAGTAGATAAGATAGTCCACAAGCAGCAGATGAGATGAATAACCAGTCAGTCTTTGTATTTTTTGGAATATTGGCCGAAATCCCTGTTGTAATTTGGAAATTGCCGCGGGGTCTCCTATGCTCACCCGAAGAAGCAGGTGGGCTCTTGGTATAATGCCGCATCCAAAAGGCAGCCCTTCCAACAGTGAAGCGTACCCTTGGCACTGAAGCACATTTTTTTTAGCATGTTTAAAAGATCTGGCTGTCAACTGCGACCAGAAGATAAAAATATAATTTCTCTTTAAAGCATCCTCCACAAGTAACGACAGAGTCTGCAGCCCCAAGGCGACCAGCCAGAAGATCCCACAGAAACAGGCCAGGAGTAGACAAAGTCTGAGACGGTGACTGGATGAAGTGTAACTTTGCACTGCCTGTGGGTGGGGCTGTGTTTGTGCACCGGGACCACAGGCTGTATATAAAGTGGGTGATGTAAAACTGTCTGGCACATAACTCAAAACTCGGCTGCATTCAGTTAGGGATAGGAAATATGACGGGGACTGAGAGAAGGGGAGCAAAATAAGGACAAATCTATTTACAGAGAAAGGGGGAGATACCTAATGTATATAGAGAGAATATATAGCGAGAGAGAGAGGAAAGGAAATTTGTAGTGAATCCAGAGATAAATATATATATTTAGTGAAATATAGAGCGAATTAGAGACACGGTGATACGTTCGTATAGAGTGAAAGACAAATAAAACAGGGAGAAGGGATAAAGGATTGCAGAGAGGAAAAGACAGAAGGAAAGATTAAATAGACCTGGCAAGAATAGAAATCAAACATAGAGATGTGGGAATTTTTATTTATTTAACGCAATAGAGAGAAGCAGATATACAGTTCAAAAATCAGGTAAAGAGAGTGAGAAAAAAAGACGGAGGAGAAAGGAACTTAAATAATAAGAGAAAAGAAAGAAACCACTTTGCACAATTGTGCTACTGTTCTAATAAACATCTAGCTCCCTGTCTCCAGCACACTCTACACTGTTCGAGTCAGAGGCATAAACACTACAAGCAGGTCGCTGCATTTCTTCAGGAGTGCTGGAGGGAGTGAAAGATCTGGGGCTGTGAGCTGTGAGTGCCATGCTTTCTGGACTCTGCCGATCTAACGTTTGTTTGTAGCCATGGAGTTAAACAAATTCTCCTTTGTCCTCTACCTACTCGTTTTCTGGAAAGGTAAGCAGCAAGTTTTCTCTCTCTCTCTCTCTCTCTATCCCACCTTCTTTCTGTGCCTTTATATCACTTTCCCTTTCTCTTCCTTGCCATGAGTTTACCTCTTTACTTTTTACGTCCCCTTTCTGTCATTCATACTCTTCCCTTGAATGCTCTTTTCTCAGGATAAGGAAAGAAAGAGAATGAGAAAGAGTGATGGGGCTGCTGCAGGTAGCTCACGCAGCAAGGGACTTATCTGTGATACTTATGTTGTTGCAATATGTGGTATAATATCCCACAGGACTCTGTTAAAAAGTCAAACGGCTCCATAGAATTCTGATTAACATTACATTCTTTTACTTTTCTGTCTATTTCTGTGGTGTTTTTCTTATTTTTTTAAGGGATGGAGGATATTTTTATTTAAAATATTGAGCCGACTAAGGAAACTGATTGACTCCAGTAGAGATAGTGAGTAATTCAGTGTTGGCGTGTCTCAGCTTAATGGTACGAAGGATCTGGATTGATATCAATAGAGATACAGTCAGTACACAGGGTCTGGCTGGGAGGAGTCACAGAATCCCCACAGTGCAGATAGAGGCCATTTCGGCCCATCGAGCCTGCACCGACACATATCCCACCCTATCCCTATCATAGCCAAATTAACCTAACCCGCACATCTTTGGACTGTGGGAGGAAACCGGAGCACCCCCACGCAGACACAGGGAGAATGTGCAAACTCCACACAGACAGTTACCCGTGGCCGGATTCGAACCCAGGTCCCTGGCGCTGTGAGGCAACAGTGCTAACCACTATGCCACCGTGCCGAGTCACTGAAGCTAACAATGAAATGGAGTGGAATTAAGATAAGCAGATATATAATAATTTTTTTTTTTAAGTCTTGTGATGTGGGCAACACTGACAAGGCTGAGTTATTGCCCATCGATAGTTGCCCTGTGAAGGCAATGGTGGAACATCTTGAACTGCTGCAGTGGTTTTGGTGATAGTGCTCCTACAACGGTATTAGATAGAGAATTTCAGGTTTTGATCAAGTGGTGATAAAGGAACGGAGGTATATGTCCAAATCAGGATGGTGTGTGACTTGGACGATGGTGTTTCCAGAAGATTGCTGCTCTTGTCCTTTTTATTGGTAGAGGTCACAGTGCAGCAAAATCGGATCAGCCATGATCTCATTAAATGGCGGAGCAGGCTTGAGGGGCCGAGTGGCCTGCTCCTGCTCCTATTTCTTATGTTCTTATGTACTGGGAGGTGCTGTCAAAATAATCGATGAGTTGCTGTAGTCCATCCAGTAGAGAGTACATACTGTAACCACAGTGCACCATTAGTGGAACCTTGTAGATGGTGGAGAGGCTTTGGGAGATCACAAGGTGAGCCTGTCGTTGCAGAGTATCCACCTGTGCTCTGCTCTTGTAGCTGTATTATTGATATGGCTGGTCCAATTAAGCTTTTGATCAACAGTGACCTCTAAGATGTTGATGGTGGGGGACTTGGCAATGGTGGTGCAGCTGAAGGCCTGGGGCAGGTGAATGTAATGCTGTTTCTTCCATGTGTGTTAAAGGTGAAAGAAAATGTAACCGGAGTACTTTCTGTTCAAAGTGCGTCCCCCCCACCAACCCTTGAAAAAAAAATATAGCTGCAGCTTGCTTGTTAGAAGGTGGAACTAATTTTGTGGTTTCATGAAAACCAACAATTATTGGTGTTTTTCCCTCCTCAGCCACTCTGGTAGCATTTGTTACTGGGAGGGGTTGCCAGTGTGACACGGGTGTTCAATCTGCACACCAGTCTGTGTGGTGACTCAGAGCTGTTTGACCTCACAACATAGAGTCCATCCAATGCTTGAATACCGCGACAACAAAAGCGAAATATTGCGGATGCTCGAAATCTGAAATAAAAGCAGAAAATGCTGGAAACTCTCAGCAGGTCAGGCAGCATCTGTGGAGAGAGAAACAGAGTTAACGTTTAAGGGAGCATTTGCTGTAGCAGCTGATCGTGGTCCTGTTCTCACCCGGTGTGCACACACACGTGCACAGGAGAGTGATCTAGAACGGAAACCCTGACCGATTTATTTTTTTCCCCTGCACCAGCCGAGGGGGTGGTGAGACCAAGTACATTACAACTATTTAAAACTACGTGCTCACAAGTGCCTGTCCATGGTCAGTTTATGAATATAAATATACAAGATGGTGACAAGAATTGGGAGATAGACTTCAGGAACTCACTCTACAGCAGCACCTACTGGCCAGAGCCCACAACTGCATGGTTACAGGAGATGTTTACATAGGCTGTTTTCAATGTTAAATGTTGACATAAAAGTGTGACAACAGGAATTTGGATAGGAAGTGTGTGCATACACAAGATTTAAAAAAATATACATTAGCAAGTACACACATACTCAAACTCTAATACTGCGTTTATCTCAGTAATTTTTGCATTTGCCCAGGACTCGCACAGAATATCCTCCCCCCCACCCCACCCCTATCGAGCCACCATTACCAAACAACTACTCTGAACAACCACCTATTGCCTTACTTTGGAACAGAATTAGTAACTCATTCCATCATTGCCTTGCGGGCAGGAATAAATCACTGGCTGAAACCACTGCTAGAATCACTGCACGTGCTTCACCAAAATAAATATACACACAGAACAGCTGTGACGCTTTTTTTCTTGTAAATTTATTTTAAAAATACGCTCCAGGTAGCTGAGCAAAACAGGATACTGCAGCTTGGATTACTCCTCGAGGGGAATAAAGTAATCAAGGAGCGGAGGTGAAAAGGCGATCGCTGGCGTTTCTGGTGACGCAGCTAAATCGGAGTAGGGATGTGAGTCTGGACTGAAAATCAAACAGAGGCTTGTTCTCTTCCAACAGTAGAGGCTCTGTCATAGCCACCCCTGTCCACACCCTCCCTCTCCACACAGGAAGTACCCTCCCCACCCACATAAAAACACCATCATGATTAGAGGAATGCAAGAGCTGAGAAAGTTGAGACTCCAGGTTATATTTTTAATGGCCATCTTTGACTTGCATCTTTAGACATTCGGCCATCACTTGTGTTGTTGTCTTCCAAGACAACACTCCATTCATGTCCAGCATCAGTGACGCTGTGGCCACCTCACTATTGGCAACAACTGCACCTGCCTTGCTGCTTTTGATTTGAGTTGAAATCGGCAACATTTGCCACTGTGGTGTGTCAAGAGGTTCAGCTGCAGTCGGACTGCACAGTGGGAGCAATAGAATCGTGGACAGTGAGGTTCCACCTAAGTTGTGTTGCAGCCGCGACCTCAAACACGAGGAACTTATTTGGATGATGTAAACTACTCCCTGGCGGCAACTATGATGGGCTGCTTGGGACTATCCACCTAGTAATCCAGCACCTGCTTCTTTATGTGTTGGGGTTGGTTAAGCGGCTGTTGTCCCTGTCTCTGTGCTGCCCTTCTTTAACTGTGAGATGATGCAGACAGACCCAAAGCCTTGCTGTAGTGGTGCTGGATGTCACTAACATGGTGTGCATGACTTTGCATAATGCAACCGCCTTGTCGTGTCCATTTCACTCTTCCCCCAAATCATGAGGTTGGAGACCTCTGTCGTATAACTGCGCCAAGGAACTGTCAAAATTCAGCCCAAGCAGGATAGCTGAGAATGAATATTGGCTGAGGTTAGGAGTTGGATAACTCAGATCCACCAGTGTGGGAGTCCAGTGCAGTATCTGCTAGAATGACCAACCTTAGCAGAAAGTTGGTGAAACATCAATTAAGATATCTGCTACAAAAGCAAAATACTGCGGATGCGGGAAATCTGAAATAAAAACAGAAAATGCTGGAAATACTCAGCAGGTCAGGCAGCATCTGTAGAGAGAGAAACAGAGTTAACGTTTCAGGTCGAAGGGTCATCGACCTGAAACGTTAACTCTGTTTCTCTCTATAGATGCTGCCTGACCTGCTGAGTATTTCCAGCATTTTCTGTTTTAATTAAGATGTGGAGATGCCGGTGTTGGACTGGGGTGGACAAATGTGAGAAGTCGCACAACACCAGGTTATAGTCCAACAGCTTTATTTGAAATCACAAGCTTTCGGAGCGCTGCTCCTTCGTCAGGTGAAGGACCTGACGAAGGAGCAGCAGCTCCGAAAGCTTGTGATTTCAAATAAAGCTGTTGGACTATAACCTGGTGTTGTGCGACTTCTCACATTTGTTTTAATTAAGATATCTGCCTTGGTTCAGTGGTAGCACTCTCACCTGAGTCAGCAGGTTATGGGTTTAAGGCCCGCTCCAGAGACTTGAACACATAATCCCGGCTGACACTTCAGTGCAGTACTGAGGGAGTGCTGCACTGTTGGAGGTGCTGTTTTTTGGATGGATTGTTAAGCTGAGGCCCCGTCTGTCTTCATAGGTGAAAGATCCCATGGCACTATTTGAAGAAGTTCTCCCGGTGTTCTGGCCAATATTTATCCCTCAACCAACATCATTAAAACACATTATCTGGTCATTTATCTCATTTCTGTTGGTGAGACCTTGATGTGTGCAAATTGGCTGCTGAGTTTCCCTACAGTGACCACACTTCAAAAAAAGTACTTAATTGGCTGTGAAGCGTGTGGAATGCCCTGAGATTGTGAAAGGTGTAATATAGAAAAATACAAGGGTTAATTACACCTCATTTTTTGCTCTCCCATTTCCGTCCCTTTTGAAGGCTTTGACTTTTTCTGCATACAGTACTACAGGTGCTGTGCACCTTCTGGTACCTTGCCCGAGTGACTGCTCATCACATATGATGAACATTGAATGTTGGCAGACTATTTGATCATGGAAGGCATTGCTACTGAGCCCGATCTCATTCTCACCTGACATCTCCATGGACACTTGTCAGGAGGCACTGGTTGACTTTCCCCTCTCTCACCCATAGACCTACGCAGAGCCCCAACTGCAAAGCTAGGTGAGATTGACTGACAGCACAAACTGGGGATGGAATCTTTGCATATTCGATTTATGTGGTCTATTTCCTGTGACAGATTATTGATTAGGAGTACTCATAGTTTGGCAAATTCAGATCAGATTTTGGGTGGTCTGGCCCTGCTTTTGCAGCTACATGAGGTTCAGTCCTGAATTTAGCTGGTAAAACTTGGGGTGGAAGTGAATTCTCAGCCCCATAAACACTGACAGTTCTGCCAAGCCCCTGCGGAAACAGCCTATAGCGGGGAATTTGTGAAATGTCAAAAATCGATGGAATTTTCTTGGTTTTGTTGAAAAAGGGAGAGAATTCTGGAAATGTTTCATTTTAAAAAGGAACTGGGTACTTGCAGGCACGTTCAATCTCTGGCAATCAGAAGCAACTGTGAAACAGTCTCACTAAAAAAGACAAGATGACTGAATAACACGGGGACTGTTGGCACTTCATGCACAGTACTAATTCTCACCCTTGCTCTCATTTTACGTGGCTGGTAGGCAAAATAAACGTAACATTTTTCCAGATGTTGTTCCCCTTTTTGCTGTAGTTGCTGATTCTTACTGCGGTACAGTTCCTTGGGTACCAGTAACTCAGCATTCTTCACATGCTTATCTAGCCAGTGAGTGTTGATGGGTTATTGATTGAGGGAATCATCACAGCTGAACTTAATTCTGTACTCACCTAACAACCACACACCAGCACTATTCCAGCAGGGATTGCTTGATAACCATCGGGTCCCTGGATGATATTTTATTATTTTATGTTCTCTACCCAAAGGGCATGAAGACCAAGAATGGCACCTCTACTGCTGTCGTGGCTGAAATCATGTAACTCAGAAAGACCAAGGATAAAATACTTTTAAAGGATTTCATATCCTGCAAGGAACGTGTCTGTGACTCACTGCAGTGTTTCATTGCTGAACCATTCACGCTCTTTCCTCTTCCTACCCTCGTACTCACCCCAAGTCTTCCTTAGCTTGTTAGTGTGCTTTAATCATGTGAGGTCCTTGCTTCCACAGCCTCAGTACTTACACAGAGGCCTCATCCTCCAACTTGTGCATTTCACTCGTTTTATTATTTGAACGTCTGAGCCAACCCATTTTACCATGCAACAGCGTAGGCAGAGTTTACTCAATTACAACTTTAGCTTTCTTGCATTAATTTGGCTCCAGTTTGACCCTTTAAGAGGTACCTACTGGTACATTACCCAGTGGCTCAGTTGGTGAGTGCACTGCTTGGTGTGGTATTGAGCTAGAGAGACCAGGCAGGCCCCAGGTTCGATCCTTGCTCAATGTATATATATATTTAAATATACTCAGTCGTTGAGTATATTCAAGACAGGTCGATAGATTTTTGGGAATCAAGTTGATATTGGGATAGTGCGGGAAGGTGGAGTTGAGGTAGGAGATCAGCCATGATCTTATTGAATGGCGGAGCAGGCTCGAAGGGCCGAATTGCCTATTTCTGCTCCTATTTCTTATGTTCTTATGTTGAGTTCGCTGACATCAGCCAGTGTGCCACAATTGGCCTTGTTGTCCCAGGCCCAATAGAAGTGTTCCTGCTACTGATTCCCATCCAGGGACTCTTGCTTGATAATGCCCATGTGGATACAACCATGACGTGCGTGGATTCTTTACCGCAGTCAAGACCATCTACGGCCCAAGCACCCAAGGTCCTACCCCACTGCGGGCCAAGAACGGAGAGGTACTCATCAAGGACAGAGAGGCAGTCAGTGCCCGCTGGAAGGAGCACTTCGAAGATCTCCTTAACCGAGACTGTCTTCGATGCGAGTGTCCTCAACTCCAACCCGCAGCATGCTACCCGCCACCATCTCAGCGCAACCCCAGCCCGGCATGATGTTGAAAAGGCCATCCCACAACTGAAGAACAACAAGTCCTCAGGAGCAGATGGAATCCCTGCCGAGTCACTAAAACATGGCGGAGAAGCACTACTGGCGCGAATTCATGAACTCATTTCTCTTATCTGGAAGGAGGAGAGCATGCCAGGGGATCTCAGAGACGCCATAATTGTGACCATCTTCA
The DNA here is from genome assembly GCA_030390025.1 of Squalus acanthias. NCBI lineage: Eukaryota > Metazoa > Chordata > Chondrichthyes > Squaliformes > Squalidae > Squalus > Squalus acanthias. The sequence goes on along the minus strand of JASTWF010000490.1, from coordinate 198,545 downwards.
AGAAAGGTGATAAGTCCGATTGCGGTAATTACAGAGGAGTTTCCCTGCTGTCTGCCACAGGGAAAGTCATCGCAAGAATCCTCCTCAGTCGCCTTCTCCCAGTGGCCGAAGAGCTCCTCCCAGAGTCGCGATGCGGATTCCGCCCACTAAGGGGCACAATGGACATGATCTTCACCGCGCGTCAATTACAAGAGAAATGCAGGGAACAGCACCAACCGCTGTACATGGCCTTCTTTGATCTCAAAAGGCCTTCGACACTGTCAACCGTGAGGGATTATGGAGTGTCCTCCTCAAATTTGGCTGCCCTCAAAAGTTTGTCACCATCCTCCGCCTGCTTCATGACGACATGCAAGCCGTGATCCTGACCAACGGTTCCACCACAGACCCAATTCACGTACGGACTGGGGTCAAGCAAGGCTGTGTCATCGCACCAACGCTCTTCTTGATCTTCCTTGCTGCAATGCTCCATCTCACCCTCAGTAAGCTCCCCGCTGGAGTGGAGCTAATTTACAGAACAAACAGGAAACTGTTCAACCTCCGTCGCCTCCAGTCCAGATCCAAGGTCGTCCCATCCTCTGTCGTCGAATTACAGTATGCAGACGACACTTGCGTCTGCGCTCACTCGGAGGTCGAACTCCAAACCATCGTCAACACCTTCACCGAAGCGTACGAGAGCATGGGCCTTACACTAAACATCCGTAAGACAAAGGTCCTCTCCCAACCTGCCCCCGCCACACAGTACTGCCCCCCGATTATCAAAATCCACGACAAAGTCTTGGACAACGTGGACCACTTTCCATACCTCGGGAGCCTACTGTCAACAAGGGCAGACGTCGATAACGAAGTCCAACACCGCCTTCAGTGTGCCAGTGCAGCCTTCGGTCGCCTGAGGAAGAGAGTATTTGAAGACCAGGACCTCAAACCCGGCACCAAGCTCATGGTCTACAGAGCAGCAGTGATACCCGCCCTGCCGTATGCCTCGGAGACATGGTCCATGTACAGCAGGCACCTCAAAGCACTGGAGAGGTACCACCAACGTTGCCTCCGCAAGATCCTGCAAATCCATTGGCAGGATAGGCACACCAACGTCAGTGTTCTCGCTCAGGCCAACATCCCCAGCATTGAAGCTTTGACCACACTCGATCAACTCCGATGGACGGGTCACATCGTCCGCATGCCCGATACGAGACTCCCAAAACAAGCGCTGTACTTGGAGCTCCGACACGGGAAGAGAGCCCCAGGTGGGCACAGGAAACGCTTCAAGGACACCCTCAAAGCCTCCTTGAAAAAGTGCAACATCCCCACCGACACCTGGGAATCCCTGGCCCAAGACCGCACAAAGTGGAGGCGAAGCATCCGGGAAGGCGCCGAACACCTCGAATCTCTTCACCGGGAGCAAGCGGAAGCCAAGCGCAGGCAGCGGAAGGAGCGCACGTCAACCCAAGCACCCCACCCACCCGCCCCTTCAACCACCATCTGCCCCACCTGTGACAGAGACTGTAGGTCCCGCATTGAACTTATCAGTCACCTGAGAACTCATTTTTAGTGTGGAAGCAAGTCATCCTCGGTTCCGAGGGACTGCCTAAGAAGAAGATTAGATGGGATTGGGGACAGGATTGGCTTTGGCTGTGATGGTTGAATAAACTACTGACACTGCCTGATCTTTCAGCGAGTTTATCCGGTGAGAAGCTGAGTCACGGACAGCAGGAAAGTTCCAGGTTTGATCACTTCTCAATGCTTTAGCTTGCGTCGGCCAGAGTGGTAGCAGTGATGCTAGAGTTGGCCCCCGGGTAAGTAAGAGGAACACCAGCCCAAGATCTCACTCCAGATTGCTGTCCAGGGGCGCTGGCTGGAAATGCACGTGCGGAAATCAGGATCAGGCTCAGCTACGATGCTCTCATGGTCAGAGGTTGGCTGACGCCCCAGGAACTTTACCCAAACATGAGTTAATGTCTGAAGGACTGAAGAGAAGATAGCTGGGAGAAAGAGAACGAGGCTCCGGCTGGGCTGTGTCTCTTTAAGAAGTGTTTACTGTCGGGTGTAGGCAGATTTGTTTTCACTATTACAGGGCAAACTCCAGCTTCAGCTTAGTTGTAGGTGGTTTATTCATCCCTTTGGGGACCTGCTCTTTAAGTACAGTAGCGGACAGTTCTTTCAAAAGAGACTTCCTGTAGCTTTGCAACCCCCTCTCAGTGTAACTCGCCAAGTTAATTGCTAACAGTAAACTTCCTCTGACAAACAACGACTCCTGTTTAAAACATTCCACTTGCTGAAAGTTGAGTGAGGGAAATGGTAACTGAACTCTCCCAGTGGACATTTTACTAACAAGAGAATTTAAAACTTTCCAATCTGTTGGTTGATATTTCTGACTGGCTCAGTGGCTGTATTGGTGAATAATAAAGAATTATATGGTTTGTCAATTGGTTTTTAAAATATATATATTGACAAACACAAATGAGGGTTCAAAGCCCATGGTGCAGGACACTACCACAGTTGAATAGTCTAGGAGAGATGAGAGGTGGCAGATAATAAAGTAGTGGTTAGGTGACGCTGAGGGAGGAAAGGGAGTTTCATACTTTTGAGGTCATGAAAATCCAGCATTTTACAAAAGAGTTACTGTTACGCCCGAGGGAAATTTGCAAAAGGCACAATGCACTCGACTGGATCCCATATAGTTTCCCTGATGGCTCAAAATACAGAGCTGCCTCACACGGTCCGGTAAAAGAAAGAAAGACTTGCATTTATATAGCGCCTTTCACGACCTCGGGACGTCCCAAAGCACTTTACAGCCAATGAAGTACTTTTGAAGTGTACTCACTGTTGTAATGTAGGAAATGCGACAGCCAATTTGTGCACAGCAAGAGCCCACAGGTGCGGGGGAGGGGTGGGGTTGTAATTCTACTGATTAATCGTTTTATTGAAAAGTTGGTGTAAATACAGTAAGAAGTTCCCTATTTTGTACTTGGGTTGCGTTTTACAATAGAATTATTCAAAGAAGAAATTTCACCGCACCCCCCAGTGTGTAGTGCATTAAGTCATAATAAGTTTGAAGAAATTTTAACTGACCCGTGCTGCCCTGGGAGTGTTTGACGGGACAGTGTAGAGGGAGCTTTACTCTGTATCTAACCCCATGCTGTACCTGCCCTGGGAGTGTTTGATGGGACAGTGTAGAGGGAGCTTTACTCTGTATCTATCCTGTGCTGTGCCTGCCCTGGGAGTGTTTGATGGGACAGTGTAGAGGGAGCTTTACTCTGTATCTAACCCGTGCTGTACCTGCCCTAGGAGTGTTTGATGGGACAGTGTAGAGGGAGCTTTACTCTGTAACTAACCCGTGCTGTACCTGCCCTGGGAGTGTTTGATGGGACAGTGTAGAGGGAGCTTTACTCTGTATCTAACCCGTGCTGTACCTGCCCTGGGAGTGTTTGATGGGACAGTGTAGAGGGAGCTTTACTCTGTATCTAACCCGTGCAGTGCCTGCCCTGGGAGTGTTTGATGGGACAGTGTAGAGGGAGCTTTACTCTGTAACTAACCCGTGCAGTGCCTGCCCTGGGAGTGTTTGATGGGACATTGAACTATGTGGAACTATCCTGTACCTGACCTAGTAGTCATTGATGGGCAGTGTATAGGGAGCCTTTATCTGCATGTAACCATCCTGTATCTGGTTTACCAGGCCTCAGTGACTCATTCAACATTAATGTGAAACAAGCCAGGATCTTCAAAGGACCAAAGAAAGGTCAGTTTGGATATAAAGTTCTACAGCATGAAGCGGAGGGTCAGAAATGGTAAGTTTGCAAATCAATTAGTTTTAAACATAACTTTCAGATCGGGTGTCTTTGAACCCTTTAGACATAAGCTCATTTTTATTTTTATGATATCTTCTCTGTCATGTAGCGAGAATCATACAGACAGGTTCCATGTTCCGCCCCTGACTGTGCTGAATTAGCTGGTGTTAGTTGGGGCAGTAAAAATTGCTTTTGTACCCCTGGGTTAGGGAGGGAATAATCAGTCAGGGTTCCCACTCGATCACTATCCAGTGACCCCTGCTGACAGTGTGTGGACGTGGATGCTGAGGAGGGCAAGATCACCCCCTCCATGGTCAATTAGCCTGTTGGCGTCTGTTCTTACACACAAAGAGCGACAACTTGGGCAAGGTACCAGAGGGTAGGGGGTATCCATGGAAGAGCCCACACCTTCAGGAGAGAAGGGGAGTAAACTGGGAATGGAAGAAGAAATCTATATTCATGAAAGTAGAAGAACAGGCGATGAGATAAATCTGCAAACATTGCCTGACTGCGTGTGTGTGTGGTACAAACTCGGAGACTTGTGTCCAGTTCCCATTCGGAGCAGTTTTGCCCCTCAGGAAATCCTTAAAGCAGTAAATACTCACCCTCAACTCATTCCCAACTTCATTTATTGCTATGACTGAAGTACGGCTATGGCCACTAGCCTGGGAAACAGCTGCTTCCTGGCACATTCCGACATGTGCCTGACATCAGTACAGCTCAGTTCCAGCCATCCTCACCTGTCTGGGCCTCGCTGACACAGATTCACTGCGTTCATGCTCTAGAAAGCACCTGTGGGGCTGGACAGGTGATCTATTGCTGGGTAAGATTTAGATAAACTAGGTTATTGAACTTAATAAAGGTAGAGAATTTAAGTCACAGTTAAACCAGACTGCACACGTGGTAAAGAGTAGCATCTCAGTTTAAAAAACCATTCTCTCCGTCGCCTTCTTCCCCATCTCTTCTGAAAGTGCCGACACTTGCTGGGTACAGTCCCATAGGTGCTGGTTACCCTCCAATACTTCACCCAAGTGGCACTCTGCTTGTGTGCGCTCAGACAGTGACAATCGGTCAGATATTCTATTGTCGGGGGCAAGGGGGGTGGTCGGCATCGCAGCGAGCCTGATCCTGGCCCCACCTCACATCCATACAGCCACACTTTCCAGCCGGGGTTTACTGGATAGCAAATTAGGAGCAAGGAACCTTGGCTGATTTCCCCTCCCTGTGTCGGGGGACGCTCTGTTTATTGGGATGACTGTACCACAGCAGGTTAGATGGGGAGCTGGGGGAGGAGAGAGAGAGAGACGTGAATGTTTTAAAATGAAATGTAGAATGATTATCTGTGCACAACCCAGCACGGTGGAATGACAAGCCCTTCACACTGCGGGAGTGTTAAATAACTCTCCGTTATAGAAAGGACTTCTTTATTTGGCAGTTTCCCTTATATTTTAGAGGCCAGTTAGCCTAACATCTGTCATTGGGAAAACGCTCGAATCCATTATTAAGGGAGAAGTAGCAGGACATTTTGAAAATCATAATACAATCAAACAGAGTCAACATGGTTTTATGAAAGGGAAATCGTGTTTGACAAATTTATTAGAATTCTTTGAGGATGTAACGAGCCGGGTGGATCAAGGGGAACCAGTAGATTTAGTGTATTTGGATTTCCAAAAGGCATTCGATAAGGTGCCACATAAAAGGTTACTGCACAAGATAAGAGCTCACGGTGTTGGAGGTAATATATTAACATGGATAGAGGATTGGCTAACTAACAGAGAGCAGAGAGTCGGGATAAATGGGCAATTTTCAGGTTGGCAAACTAACTAGTGGGGTGCCACAGGATCAGTGCTGGGGCCTCAACTATTTACAATCTATATTGGATGAAGGGACCGAGTGTACTGTAGCCAAATTTGCGGACGATACAAAGAGAGGTGGGAAAGCAAGTTGTGAGGAGGACATAAGTCTGCAAAGGGATATAGATCCCCAGCTAACCTGCCAAATTTTTGCCCACTCACTTAACCTATCTATGTGGGAAAATGTGAGGTTATCCGCTTTGGTAGCAAGAATAGAAAAGCAAAATATTATTTAAATGGCGAGAGACTACAGAATGCTGCGGTACAGAGGGATCTGGGTGTCCTCGTACATCAAACACAAAAAGTGTGCATGCAGGTACAGCAAGTAATTAGGAAGGCAAATGGAATGTTGGCCTTTATTGCAAAGGGGGATGGAGTATAAAAGTAGAGAAGTCTTGCTACAACTGTACAGGGCATTGGTGAGACCACACCTGGAGTACTGCGTACAGTTTTGGTCTCCTTATTTAAGGAGGGATATACTGATATACTTGCATTGGAGGCAGTTCAGAGAAGGTTCACTAGGTTGATTCCTGAGATGAAAGGGTTGTCTTATGAGGAAAGGTTGAGCAGGTTGGGCCTATACTCATTGGAGTTTAGAAGAATGAGAGGGGATCTCATTGAAACATATAAGATTCTGAGGGGGCTTGACAGGGTAGATGCTGAAAGGATGTTTCCCCTCATGGGGGAGTCTAGAACGAGGGGGCATAATTTCAGGATAAGGGGTCGACCATTTAAGACGGAGAGGGTCGTGAATCTTTGGAATTCTTTACCCCAGACAGCTGTGGAGGCTGAGTCAGTGAATATATTCAAGGTAGAGATAGACAGATATTTGAGCTACTGGGGAGTCAAGGGTTATTGGGAGAGAGCGGGAAAGTAGAGTTGAGGCCAAGATCAGATCAGCCATGATCTCATTGAATGGCTCGAGGGGCCGAATGGCCTGCTCCTGCTCCTATTTCTTACGTTCTTATAAAGGTGCAAATAATTTTGTGACAGCGAATGTGTGATAAATGTCGCTACCCCCACCACCACCCCCCCCCCCAATACCTGCCACATGTCAGCACAAATGGAAATAATGAAAGCATTTGTCCGTGTGCCCATTCGGTATGTCTCATATCTTCAAGTGTCTCCGTTCCTGAACTCAGACACATTTCTTTCATTAACCCACTTTGTTCATTAATTGAAGTCAGATTCCTGAATTCGATTCCTGGCCTTCTGTGAAGCACTGGCTGTAACTCCTGCCAGGCAAACTGAGGATTCAGTTGAAATCCAGTCAACAGAACAGTTAAGAAATTGCGGACAATGTCTTTCTGGCCATTGTAATTCAGTAGCACGTCCGGCATGTGTGACCCTTACTGCAATATTGGGACTGTTGAAGTGATTCATTGCAAAATAAAACATTCACATATTTAATATTTTGAGTATTTCTACCCCCGACCCTCCCCCTCCCCCTGGAAGCTACTGTTTTTCCGGCCACTCCCTGTAGGGTACCTTGCCTGAGTGCCCATCTTTATTTTGACTGTCAGCAGGCATGGGCGGGGGAGGTGGGGGGGGGGGCATCACATCCGAAACCTGATCCTGTCCTTACCCTGCGTCCACTGGAAGGGGATCGGAGCTGGAATCCCGGGAGACTTCCTGCCTGCCAGCCCAGTGGCACCAAGACCGATGACACAACGCCATTGGGAGCACTTCGCTGCCCTCTGTGTTGGAGAAATTGAGTAGCACATGAAGACCCAGCAGAAAGAGAACGTGTTGGAGTGGAGAGAAACTCTGACTAATGATGGTGGGTTATGATAAGCTGCAAATCAGACATGGTTCCTGCTTATGATCACTAGCTCGTGGGTGGGTGTGTGTGTGTGGACATCGGGTGAGGGAGGATTGGGCTTGGCTTTGCTGACACCAGCCCTACAGGTGAAGGACGGCCTGTGAGGTGAGGTAATAGGGACAATAATGTCTCTGGGGCCCAACTGCAGTAAGAGGCCTCACTTTCAGGACAGAGAAAGAGGGGGGGGAAAATATTTTTAACTCCAAAAATGAGTCATTCTTAACGTCTTGATTCTACAAAAAAACAGGAAGGGTTGAATATGATTTCCAGGTTTCAGATTTTCTTTTTGTCTCTTCAATTAGAGAATACGAGTGGCTCTCTGTTTGCTCTGTGCCAGTGTCTCATCTGTTTCTCTCATTACTTGGCTGAAGTGAAGCTGTTGAGAAGTTGAAAGTGTTGGAGAGAGCAGCTCTGACTTGGCTGAGCTTTTGCAGCTTTGCAGCAGTACTATCTGCTGATATCATTTCCTCCGCTGATACAATGCCTCTTGAACCGAGTCCAACAACCTTTAGCTGCAATACCTACGCTGACTCACGTAAATCTTCCGTCCCAAATCTTTCATTCAGGAATGACCTTCATGTCTGTGCTGCTGCACTGGATTGTTTTTCTGCAACCTTCTCCCCCTCTGCCCTCCCTGAAGGCGCTGAGTCTTGTTGAGATACAGTTCCACAGGTGTCGGCAACCTTCTGGTATCTCACCCCAATAGGCACCCTTCATGTGAGTGTAAGGAGGTGTCTCACACACAGGGTCACTGGATAGTAATCGGGATCGGGAACCCTGGCTGATTTTTCAGCTATCCCACTGACACCGTGACTAAACTTAACGCCCCATCTGATGCCCTAACTGACATCAGCTAACTCCGCACAAACCGGCCATGGAACCTGGGACCTTGCTGGTCTGTGTAACTCGGTACCACACTGGGAAGTCTGTTTACTCTCTGAGCCATCGGGCAAGCCTGCACTCAACGTTAAGACGATTCATTAGGTAATTACTATGCTCAGGATTCAGGAAACAACAATATAAAGAAGGTGTTCCGATGGGTCCGTGAAGAGCACCGATGTCTGGTACCGTGTGTTCACAGGAGATCTCATCAGCTTTATAAACAAATCTGGGTCCAATGGCATGGTTGCTGATGCGATGATGTTGTTGCCTCGCTGCTCATGTCAAAATTGGAAAAACGCAAACCTTCCTCTTTACTGACCTCAGCACATCTGGGCTGGGCTTGGGGGGTGGTGGCGGAAGGCAAAATCAGCCAGAGTTCTTGCTGCTGATCACTATGCAGTGATCCCTGCTGGAATGTATCCATATGGACCACAGGTGAGAGTAAGGTTGGGCTTGGTTGTGGTACTCTCCAGAGCGGAGGAAGCTGCTGACAAAACTGTGTGTTGACTCACACTTGGGTGAGGCCCTGGAAGGCCGATGGTGTCCATGGAACTGAACTCCAGCAAGAATGGGGGAACTTCAGACGAGAGAAGACAACTTACATTGTTGTACAGCATAGAAACAGGCCATTCGGCCCAACTGGCCCATGCCGGTGTTTATGCTCCACACGAGCCCCTCTTCATCTCACCCTATCAGCATATCCTTCTATTCCTTTCTCCCTCATATGCTTTTCTAGCTTCCCCTTAAATGCATCTATGCTATTTGCCTCAACTACTCCCTGTGGTAACGAGTTCCACATTCTCACCACTCTCTGGGTAAAGAAGTTTCTCCTGAGTTCCCAATTTATTAGTGACTATCTTATATTTATGACCCCTAGTTTTGGACTCCTGCACAAATAGAAACATCTTCTCTACGTCTACTGTATCAAACCCCTTTCATTACCTTAAAGACCTCTATCAGGTCACCCCTCAGCATTCTCTTTCCTAGAGAAAAGAGCCCCAGCCTGTTCAGGCTTTCCTGATAGTTATAACCTCTCAGTTCTGCATCATCCTCGTGAATCTTTATTGCACTTTCTCCAGTGCCTCTATATCCATTTTTATAATATGGAGACCCGATCTCTGCACAGTGCTCCAAGTGTGGTCAAATGAAGGTATATGGAGACCCGATCTGTGCACAGTGCTCCAAGTGTGGTCGGACCAAGGTATATGGAGACCCAATCTGTGCACAGTGCTCCAAGTGTGGTCGAACCAAGGTATATGGAGACCTGATCTGTGCACAGTGCTCCAAGTGTGGTCAAACCAAGGTATATGGAGACCCGATCTGTGCACAGTGCTCCAAGTGTGGTCTAACCACGGTATATGGAGACCCGATCTGTGCACAGTGCTCCAAGTGTGGTCTAACCACGGTATATGGAGACCCGATCTGTGCACAGTGCTCCAAGTGTGGTCTAACCACGGTATATGGAGACCCGATCTGTGCACAGTGCTCCAAGTGTGGTCGGACCAAGGTATATGGAGACCTGATCTGTGCACAGTGCTCCAAGTGTGGTCGGACCATGGTATATGGAGACCCGATCTGTGCACAGTGCTCCAAATGTGGTCTAACCAAGGTATATGGAGACCTGATCTGTGCACAGTGCTCCAAGTGTGGTCGGACCAAGGTATATGGAGACCCGATCTGTGCACAGTGCTCCAAGTGTGGTCTAACCAAGGTATATGGAGACCCGATCTGTGCACAGTGCTCCAAGTGTGGTCGAACCACGGTATATGGAGACCCAATCTGTGCACAGTGCTCCAAGTGTGGTCTAACCAAGGTATATGGAGACCCGATCTGTGCACAGTGCTCCAAGTGTGGTCGGACCAAGGTATATGGAGACCAGAACTGTGCACAGTGCTCCAAGTGTGGTCGGACCAAGGTATATGGAGACCCGATCTGTGCACAGTGCTCCAAGTGTGGTCGGACCAAGGTACATGGAGACCCGATCTGTGCACAGTGCTCCAAATGTGGTCTAACCAAGGTATATGGAGACCCGATCTGTGCACAGTGCTCCAAGTGTGGTCGGACCAAGGTATATGGAGACCCGATCTGTGCACAGTGCTCCAAGTGTGGTCTAACCACGGTATATGGAGACCCGATCTGTGCACAGTGCTCCAAGTGTGGTCTAACCAAGGTATATGGAGACCCGATCTGTGCACAGTGCTCCAAGTGTGGTCGGACCAAGGTATATGGAGACCAGAACTGTGCACAGTGCTCCAAGTGTGGTCTAACCACGGTATATGGAGACCCGATCTGTGCACAGTGCTCCAAGTGTGGTCGGACCATGGTATATGGAGACCCGATCTGTGCACAGTGCTCCAAGTGTGGTCGGACCAAGGTATATGGAGACCCAATCTGTGCACAGTTCTCCAAGTGTGGTCGGACCAAGGTTCTATACAAGTTTAACATAACTTCCCTGCTTTTCAGTTCTGTGGCGGAAAAGCTCTGCGGCACCGCCAAGTGCTGGAGTGCCAGAGGCCAGTCAGACATTTAATTGCGTTGGTGATACCACTACACGTCTAGGTCCCGTCTCACCCGTGTCTCTCCGGGATATTACTGTGAGGGGGGAGGAATGCCCACTGCTTTCCCACAGGAAGAAAAGAAAACTCAGAGAGAGAGAGAGAGAGAGAGAGAGAGAGAGATAGATAAACACGGGTCATTTTAATCCATCTGTAACCAGTGATGTGAGGCGTTGGCTTCACCTCCCTTCGGTGTGTGCAGATCCACAATTTAAATAATTTAATGCAAAGACAGGAGTCTCGTTAGGAACAGAAAAAAGGGAAATAAGATACAGGCGAGACCCTCCCTCTCTTTCTGAGGCCCTGATGGGAAAACTCTCTCAAATAAAATCAGAGACACTTCTGATTGAAATGGGGAAACACGAATCACCTGTGAAAGACCCATGAGGCCGGCCATAATGAGAGGGCTGCAAAAATCAAGCTATTACCCCAAGTTCAAAGAGGAGCTGGTGGGTCACCACCCTGCTATTTAACTTAACCACGAGAGCTTGGCATTCAGTGGCCCTTTTAACTGAGTGAATTCACTTTTTGGCCATCCTTCATTGTTTACTGTCAGTCAGCAAACTTGGCTACACCCTCCCCACCGCCTCGTTTTCTCCCTTCTTCTCCTGAAGGTGCTGACTCTCTCTGGGGTACGGGTCCCCTCTTCTCCTGAAGGTGCTGACTCTCTCTGGGGTACGGGTCCCCTCCTCTCCTGAAGGTGCTGACTCTCTCTGGGGTACGGGTCCCCTCTTCTCCTGAAGGTGCTGACTCTCACTGGGGTACGGGTCCCCTCCTCTCCTGAAGGTGCTGACTCTCACTGGGGTACGGGTCCCCTCCTCTCCTGAAGGTGCTGACTCTCACTGGGGTACGGGTCCCCTCCTCTCCTGAAGGTGCTGACTCTCACTGGGGTACGGGTCCCCTCCTCTCCTGAAGGTGCTGACTCTCACTGGGGTACAGGTCCCCTCCTCTCCTGAAGGTGCTGACTCTCACTGGGGTACGGGTCCTCTCCTCTCCTGAAGGTGCTGATTCTCACTGAGGTACGGGTCCCCTCCTCTCATGAAGGTGCTGACTCTCACTGGGGTACGGGTCCCCTCCTCTCCTGAAGGTGCTGACTCTCACTGGGGTATGGGTCCCCTCCTCTCCTGAAGGTGCTGACTCTCACTGGGGTATGGGTCCCCTCCTCTCCTGAAGGTGCTGACTCTCACTGGGGTACGGGTCCCCTCCTCTCCTGAAGGTACTGACTCTCACTGGGATGCGGGACCTATGGGCCTTGGTTGCATTTTAGCACCTCAGCCAGTGGCCATTCTTACATAGGATTACACAGGATATACAGCACAGAAACAGGCCATCCGGCCCAACCAGTCCATGCTGGCGTTTATGCTCCACTGGAGCCTCCTCCCGTCTTTCCTCATCTAAATCCATTGGCATAACCCTCTATTCCCTTCTCCCTCATATGCTTGTCTAGCCTCCCCTTAAATGCATCTATTCTATTCGCTTCAACCACTCCCTGTGGTAGCGAGTTCCACATTCTCACCACTCTTTGTGTAAAGAAGTTTCTTCTGAATTCCCTATTGGATTTCTTGGTGACTATCTTATATTGATGGCCTCTAGTTATGCTCTTCCCCACATGTGGGAACATTCTCTCTGTATCCACTCTATCAAAGCCTTTCATAATTTTAAAGACCTCTATTAGGTCACCCCTCAGCCTTCTTTTTTCAAGAGAAAAGAGATCCAGCCTGTTCATCCTTTCCTGATATGTATACCCTCGCATTTCTGGTATTATCCTTGTAAATCTTCTCTGCACCCTCTCCAGTGCCTCTATATCCTTTTTATAATATGGTGACCAGAACTGCACGCAGTACTCTAAGTGTGGCCTAACCAAGGTTTGATACAGGTTTAGCATAACTTCCCCACTTTTCAATTCTATCCCTCTAGAAATAAACCCTCATGCTTGGTTTTTTAATATGGCCTTGCTAACCTGTGGCGCAAGTTTTAGTGTTTCCCATTGTCGTTCTACATCTTCATATGTGAGCCCATATTTGACAGTGGAGGGACTCACCTTTCCCCACCTTCTCTCGTCTGAAGGTGTGCACTCTTCTTCTTAGGCAGTCCCTCGGAACCGAGGATGACTTGCTTCCACATTAAAAATGAGTTCTCAGGTGACTGATGAGTCCAATGTGGGACCTACAGCCTCTGTCACAGGTGGGGCAGACGGTGGTTGAAGGGGCGGGTGGGGTGGGGTGCTTGGGTTGACGTGCTCTCCTTGCGCTGCCTGCGCTTGGCTTCCGCTTGCTCCCGGCGAAGAGACTCGAGGTGTTCGGCGCCTTCCCGGATGCTTCTCCTCCACTTTGTGCGGTCTTGGGCCAGGGATTCCCAGTGGTCGGTGGGGATGTTACACTTTTTCAATGTGCACTCTTACTGGAGTGCATTCCACAGACACCAGCACACGCATATTCCAGCAGGGTTACTGGGTAGTGATTGGCAGTGGGAACCCCGGTTCCCATCTCCAGCTCAGGGAAAGACAGACCAATTCTTTTACCCCAACTTTCTTGAAATTGTGGCTCTTTACCCAGTGAAGAAGGGAGGTGGAATAAGTGTTTCTCCCTCCCACATCTCACAGCTCACTGTTAGAGGGGATACCGTCATTCCATCTGCCTGTGGTAGATATGAAACCAAGTAACAGAATGATGTCTGGATCACAATAATAGTGTACTTTCACTGGGGCCTGGACCATACCTAAAAGGATAACAGGATTCCCAAATGACTTCACGAAACTCCCAGTGAGCCCACCCCCAAAGTGACCCTGCAAGTGTCTGACTTAGCGACTCTCAGGCCAAGAACCTTTCCTTCATTCTCCCCTTCTTCTGTGAAGGGGCTCAGTCCATGATCGCACGGACAGAGTGTTCTATAAAGGGGCTCAGTCCATGATCGCACGGACAGAGTGTTCTATAAAGGGGCTCAGTCCATGATCGCACGGACAGAGTGTTCTATAAAGGGGCTCAGTTCGCACGGCCCGAGTGTTCTATAAAGGGGCTCAGTCCATGATCGCACGGACAGAGTGTTCTATAAAGGGGCTCAGTCCATGATCGCACAGACAGAGTGTTCTATAAAGGGGCTCAGTCCATGAGGTCGCACAGACAGAGTGTTCTATAAAGGGGCTCAGTCCATGATCGCACAGACAGAGTGTTCTATAAAGGGGCTCAGTCCATGATCGCACAGACCGAGTGTTCTATAAAGGGGCTCAGTTTGCACGGCCCGAGTGTTCTATAAAGGGGCTCAGTCCATGATCGCACGGACAGAGTGTTCTATAAAGGGGCTCAGTCCATGAGGTCGCACAGACAGAGTGTTCTATAAAGGGGCTCAGTCCATGAGGTCGCACAGACAGAGTGTTCTATAAAGGGGCTCAGTCCATGATCGCACGGACAGAGTGTTCTATAAAGGGGCTCAGTCCATGATCGCACGGACAGAGTGTTCTATAAAGGGGCTTACCTTCTATATAAGCAGTGGCCGAAGTGTGGTGTGTTTGTAAATGTTTGTGTTTCCAGGTTACTGGTCAGTGCGCCCTGGGACGGCAATGCAAAGAACAAGAAAGGCGACATATACCGATGCAACGTGTCCAATCGAAGGAGCTCAAGCTGCACAAAACTAAACTCGGGTAAAACAACATTTAAATCACTGGTACACAGCCCAACAGTGTGAGGGAGTGGGATTAGCATCAGTAGAAATACAGTCAGTGAAACAGGGCGCTGGGGGGCGGGGTTATTCAGTGACAGTGGGAGGGAGCTGGATTAACATCGGCAGAGATACAGTCAGTAACACAGAGTGCTGTACCTGCCCAGGGAGTGTTTGATGGGACAGTGTAGAGGGAGCTTTACTCTGTATCTAACCCGTGCTGTACCTGCCCTGGGAGTGTTTGATGGGACAGTGTAGAGGGAGCTTTACTCTGTATCTAACCCCATGCTGTACCTGTCCTGGGAGTGTTTGATGGGACAGTGTAGAGGGAGCTTTACTCTGTATCTAACCCGTGCTGTACCTGCCCTGGGAGTGTTTGATGGGGACAGTGTAGGGGGAGCTTTACTCTGTATCTAACCCGTGCTGTACCTGCCCTGGGAGTGTTTGATGGGACAGTGTAGAGGGAGCTTTACTCTGTATCTAACCCCATGCTGTACCTGTCCTGGGAGTGTTTGATGGGACAGTGTAGAGGGAGCTTTACTCTGTATCTACCCCGTGCTGTACCTGCCCAGGGAGTGTTTGATGGGACAGTGTAGAGGGAGCTTTACTCTGTATCTAACCCCGTGCTGTACCTGCCCTGGGAGTGTTTGATGGGGACAGTGTAGAGGGAGCTTTACTCTGTATCTAACCCGTGCTGTACCTGCCCTGGGAGTGTTTGATGGGGACAGTGTACAGGGAGCATTACTCTGTATCTAACCCGTGCTGTACCTGCCCAGGGAGTATTTGATGGGACAGTGTAGAGGGAGCTTTACTCTGTATCTAACCCCATGCTGTACCTGCCCTGGGAGTGTTTGATGGGGACAGTGTAGGGGGAGCTTTACTCTGTATCTAACCCGTGCTGTACCTGCCCTGGGAGTGTTTGATGGGGACAGTGTACAGGGAGCATTACTCTGTATCTAACCCGTGCTGTACCTGCCCAGGGAGTATTTGATGGGACAGTGTAGAGGGAGCTTTACTCTGTATCTAACCCCATGCTGTACCTGTCCTGGGAGTGTTTGATGGGACAGTGTAGAGGGAGCTTTACTCTGTATCTAACCCGTGCTGTACCTGCCCTGGGAGTGTTTGATGGGACAGTGTAGAGGGAGCTTTACTCTGTATTTAACCCCTGCTGTACCTGCCCTGGGAGTGTTTGATGGGGACAGTGTAGAGGGAGCTTTACTCTGTATCTAACCCGTGCTGTACCTGCCCTGGGAGTGTTTGATGGGGACAGTGTAGAGGGAGCTTTACTCTGTATCTAACCCGTGCTGTACCTGCCCTGGGAGTGTTTGATGGGACAGTGTAGAGGGAGCTTTACTCTGTATCTAACCCGTGCTGTATCTGCCCTGAGAGTGTTTGATGGGACAGTGTAGAGGGAGCTTTACTCTGTATCTAACCCGTGCTGTCCCTGCCCTGGGAGTGTTTGATGGGACAGTGTAGAGGGAGCTTTACTCTGTATCTAACCCGTGCTGTACCTGCCCTGGGAGTGTTTGATGGGGACAGTGTAGAGGGAGCTTTTTTCTGTATCTAACCCGTGCTGTACCTGCCCTGGGAGTGTTTGATGGGGACAGTGTAGAGGGAGCTTTACTCTGTATCTAACCCGTGCTGTACCTGCCCTGGGAGTGTTTGATGCGACAGTGTAGAGGGAGATTTACTCTGTATCTAACCCGTGCTGTACCTGCCCTGGGAGTGTTTGATGGGACAGTGTAGAGGGAACTTTACTCTGTATCTACCCCGTGCTGTACCTGCCCTGGGAGTGTTTGATGGGACAATGTAGGGGAGTTTTACTCTGTATCTAACCCGTGCTGTACCTGCCCTGGGAGTGTTTGATAGGGACCGTGTAGAGGGAGCTTTTTTCTGTATCTAACCCGTGCTGTACCTGCCCTGGGAGTGTTTGATGGGGACAGTGTAGAGGGAGCTTTACTCTGTATCTAACCCATGCTGTACCTGCCCTGGGAGTGTTTGATGGGGACACTGTAGAGGGAGCTTTACTCTGTATCTAACCCGTGCTGTACCTGCCCTGGGAGTGTTTGATGGGACAGTGTAGAGGGAGCTTTACTCTGTATCTAACCCATGCTGTACCTGCCCTGGGAGTGTTTGATGGGACAATGTAGGGGAGTTTTACTCTGTATCTAACCCCGTGCTGTACCTGCCCTGGGAGTGTTTGATGGGACAGTGTAGAGGGAGCTTTACTTTGTATCTAACCCGTGCTGTACCTGCTCCGGGAGTGTTTGATGGGACAGTGTAGAGGGAGCTTTACTCTGTATCTAACCCGTGCTGTACCTGCCCTGGGAGTGTTTGATAGGGACAGTGTAGGGGGAGCTTTTTTCTGTATCTAACCCGTGCTGTACCTGCCCTGGGAGTGTTTGATGGGGACAGTGTAGAGGAAGCTTTACTCTGTATCTAACCCGTGCTGTACCTGCCCTGAGAGTGTTTGATGGGACAGTGTAGAGGGAGCTTTACTCTGTATCTAACCCGTGCTGTCCCTGCCCTGGGAGTGTTTGATGGGACAGTGTAGAGGGAGCTTTACTCTGTATCTAACCCGTGCTGTACCTGCCCAGGGAGTGTTTGATGGGACAGTGTAGAGGGAGCTTTACTCTGTATCTAACCCGTGCTGTACCTGCCCAGGGAGTGTTTGATGGGACAGTGTAGAAGGAGCTTTACTCTGTATCTAATCCGTGCTGTACCTGCCCTGGGAGTGTTTGATGGGACAGTGTAGAGGGAGCTTTACTCTGTATCTAACCCATGCTGTACGGGAAATTGTTCCCCAGCACAGAAATCGCAAACTATGCTGAGCAAAAGATTTCACATGAAGCAAAGAATGTCGATGGTGGTACTTAGTACTGAGGTGTAATTTCTAGTGTTGTGCTTGAGTTTAACGAGAGTGGCTATATATAGAACAGGAGGCTGCAATTATCATTCTCCATTTGGTGATACGTGTCTCTTTATTTTGTTTTGTTTTTTTAACTGCTCCAGGGGAGGCAGCTCTGAAGAATGTATCTGATGAAATGAAGAACACACACTTTGGCATGACACTGGCTCGTAACTCGCAGGGGTTCATGGTAAGAAGGTTCCACGGTCCAAGATCGCATATACTTTGGTTCTTTGGGATGCCTGGGTTCAAATTGAGCCCAGACTAATGGGATAATAGTCCACAGGTTGCGATGGTCTTTAGTAAAATAGGTTTGTGGCGTCTCAATCCAATTCTTGGGCAAGCAACACTAAGCTGCCCTGCAGCGCATTTTGATATTATTCCCTCAATTCCTGAGACCAGATCATTTCTGTCTATCATGAATAAGAGCTGCCCTGAACACAGACCCCTGTGGAACCCCACTCACCACCGTTTCCCAATGTGAGGAACTTCCTTTCACCTCTCCCCCACCTTTTGCTTTCGACCCTCTAACCACCCCCGTGGCCACATTCCCCTGAATTTGCCACCATTTCCTGAGCCAATCGCCTGCTTGGAGGGAGCAGGCAGCAGTAGTGCCAGTGGGGGCAGGGGGGGGAGGGAAATCCCAGTCGAGTCGGCAGCAGGCCTCTTTGCCCATATTTGCCGACATTCTCCGCCACGATCCCGCTCAATTTCGGGATGGATCGCAGAGGAGGTTGGCCTCCCCCATTGTTTCCCCAAGCTTGCGTTGAGTTTCACTGGCAGTGTAAGAGACCAAGGACAGCGAGGCCAGAGTGGGAATAGGAGCAGAGTTAATGTGGCAAGAGGGGCTTGGCAACACGGCCGCCAAATCTGCGCTTGGTCATCCTTTCTGCATATATATCTCTTTCTGGTTTCCACCTCTTACATTGTATTATATAGTGTTTACAGCACAGAAACAGGCCATTCGGCCCAACTGGTCCATGCCAGTGTATATGCTCCACATAAGCCTCCTCCCACCCTTCTTCTCACCCTATCAACATATCCTTCTATTCCTTTCTCCCTCATGTTTATCTAGCGTCCCCTTAAATGCATCTATGCTATTCGCCTCAACCACTCCCTGTGGTAGCGAGTTCCACATTTTAAGAAGTTTCTCCTGAATTCCCTGTTGGATTTATTAGTGAATATCTAATATTGATGGCCCCTAGTTCTGGTCTCTCCCCACAAGTGGAAACATCTTCTCTACGTCTACCCTATCCAACCCTTTCATAATCTTAAAGACCTCTATCAGGTCACCCCTCAGCCTTCTCATTTCTAGAGAAAAGAGCCCCAGCCTGTTCAATCTTTCGTGATCGGTATATCCTCTCAGTTCTGGTATCATTCTAGTAAATCTATTTTGCACCTTCTCCAGTGCCTCTATATCGTTTTTATAATATGGAGACCAGAACTGTTCACAGTGCTCCAAGCGTGTTCTCCCTCTCATTGCAGGTGTGCGCTCCCCTTTGGTCCCAGCAGTGTGGAAGTTCCATCTACAACACGGGAATCTGTACAAACATCAGCTCCAACTTCCAGCCTTCAGGAATCATCGCACCCACCGCACAAGGTATGAACAGTGTCCGCGCGGTCTCCCTGCCCGCATTGGGAAGAGGCAGCTAGCCTTGCATTACCCCTCAGAAATTAGCGTTTCCTAACTCTGCCAAGGTCGTGTTCACTCAGGGTTCCCCTGAAAACACCAAGAAACAAATGCTCAGGGTTGAGATACCTTGTTTCTGGTTTCCTTTAAAATATGTTTGTTCAAACAATGAGTACAGATGACATTGGAGGATCGAGTTGGAAGTGTTACTGACCCAGCAAGGGGCTATTATTCCACGGACCTCCCTCCACCCTCTGGGACCTTGCCCAGCTTCCTCCTCTTTATGTTGGAGCCTAGGTGGTGTGTAAGTTTTGCACATCCACCATTACAATCACCATTAGGTGTTCGCCGGGGCTCAGTGGGTAGCACTCTCGCCTCCGAGTCAGAAGGTTGTGGGTTCAAGTCCCATTCTTCAGTACCTAATGGTGGGAAACCAAGGGTCTAATGAGGGTGAGGAACTTAACGTAATTAATATAAGTGGATTGATTCCTGGGATGGGGGTATTGTCCTATGAGGAGAGATTGAGTAGACTAGGCCTATATTCTCTGGAGTTTAGAAGAATGAGAGGTGATCTCATTGAAACATACAGAATTCTTACAGGGCTTGACAGGGTAGATGCAGGGAGGGTGTTTCCCCTGACTGGGGAGTCTAGAACCAGGGGTCACAGTCTCAGAATAAAGGGTCGGCCATTTAGGACTGAGATGAGGAGAAATTTCTTCACTCAGAGGGTGGTGAATCTTTGGAATTCTCTACCCCAGAGGGCTGTGGAGGCTCAGTCGTTGAGTATATTCAAGACAGAGATCGATAGGTTTTTGGATATTAAGGGAATCAAGGAATATGGGGATAGTGCAGGAAAGTGGAGATGAGGTAGAAGATCAGCCATGATTTTATTGAATGGCGGAGCAGGCGCGAGGGGCCGAATGGCCTACTCCTGCTCCTATTTCTTATGTTCTTAGAGAAAAAGTACAAGAGAAACGAATGGGACTAAAAGCCAACCAATCCCCTGGACCTGACGGCCTACATCCTAGGGTTCTAAAAGAGGTGGCTGCAGAGATAGTGGATGCATTGGTTTTGATCTTCCAAAATCCCTAGATTCTAGAACGGTCCCAGCGGTTTGTAGGGAGCAAATGTAACACCGCTATTCAAAAAAGGAGGGAGAGAGAAAACAGGGAACTACAGGCCAGTTAGCCTGACATCAGTCGTTGGGAAAATGCTGGAATCCATTGTTAAGGAAGTGGTATCAGGGCACTTAGAAAATCATAACATGATTAGGCAGAGTCAACATGGTTTCATGAAAGGGAAATCGTGTTTGACAAATTTATTAGAGTTTTTTGAGGATGTAACTAGCAGGGTAGATAAAGGGGAACCAGTGGATGTAGTATATTTGGATTTCCAAAAGGCATTCGATAAGGTGCCTCATAAAAGGTTATTATACAAGATAAGGGCTCATGGAGTTGGGGGTAATATGGTAGCATGGATAGAAGATTGGTTAATGGACAGAAAACAGAGAGTAGGGACAAACGGGTCTTTTTCAGGTTGCAGGCTGTAACTAGTGAGGTGCTGCAAGGATCAGTGTTGGGGCTTCAGTTATTTACAGTCTATAATGATGACCTAGATGAAGGGACCGAGTGTAATGTTTCCAAGTTTGCTGACGATACAAAGCTCAGTGGGACAGTAAGCTGTGAGGAGAACACATAGGGGGAGAAATTTGGTATCGCCCTGTTTGGGGTGCAATTATCGGCCGGGCACAAAGTTTAGCGCCTGCCGCTAATTATCGCCTCCGACTGCAAACTTGGCTTCTATCGCCCCTGGAGGTGATTGGAGCGCTAAATCAGGCGCTACACACCTCTCTTAAAGCGCTAACGCCGAGGAGCGAGGCGCTACCTCAGAGCGCTGGCGAAGCTCATGTGATGTCAGTCAGCAATGGAACACACACACACTGGCGCCGGCCAGTTCTTAAAGGGGAGGGTCAATCTTACTCTCCATCCACACCCGGCTCATTGCAGCCTTGAATCTCGGCCTGGAGAGGCCTGTACGTCAAATCTGCTGGAAAGAACAATGGAGAGGCCCAGGGAAAGAGCTCAGAGTGCAGCCCCCATAGTCTCTTCTAAATCGTTGCAAGGAAGGTCAAATCAAAATGAACCTGCAAAGTGCTGCTCAGTACCCAAAACTCCTTCACACAGCGTTGAAGCTCTCCAGAAGTCTCTCTCTTTCTCACAGAATGCGTGGTGCAAAAATATCGCCGACAAAAAAGGTAGGAAGCGGTCGCCTTTAAATAGCGCTCCCCCAGTCCCTTCCCGACTGCAAAACGCTCCCTTTAACCTGTCGTTGCTAGCGGCAGGCAGTAAGGCAGGGGGCGCCACTCAATATCCGGTCCGGGGTGCTACCGGGGCGTTGCACGCTCGACTGACGTCACAATCTGCAGGCGCAGGAGATCATGGCGGTAGTGTTTAGCGCTGCCGCAAAATGTCTGGTCAATTTCGTGAGTGGTGCAAACATCGCCACGCCCGGGCGCTAGTTGCTTTGCACCCCATTAGCGCCCTCTAAGGGTGCTAACGGGAGGCGCAAAGCAACTGAATTTTCCCCCAAAGAGTCTGCAAAGGGATATAGATGGACTAATTGAGTGGGCAGTAAGGTGGCAGATGGAGTATAATGTAGGGAAATGTGAGGTTATTCACATTGGTAGGAAGAATAGAAAAACAGAATATTTTTTAAATGGTGAGAAACCTTTAAATGTTGGTGTTCAGAGGGATTTGGGTGTCCTCATGCAAGAAACACAGAAAGCTAGCATGCAGGTACAGCAAGCAATAAGGAAGGGAAGTGGCATGTTGGCCTTTATTGCAAGGGGGTTGGAGTATAAGAGTAAGGAAGTCTTGCTACAATTGTACAGGGCCTTGGTGAGACCACACCTGAGTACTGTGCACAGTTTTGGTCTCCTTATCTAAGGAAGGATGTACTTGCCTTGGAGGCGGTGCAACGAAGGTTCACTAGATTGATTCCTGGGATGAGAGGGCTGTGCTATGATGAGAGATTGTGTAGAATGGGCCTGTACTCTCTGGAGTTTAGAAGAATGAGAGGTGATTTCATTGAAACATACAAGATTCTGAAGGGGATTGACAGGGTAGATGCTGAGAGGTTGTTTCCCCTGGCTGAAGAGTCTAGAACTAGGGGGCATAGTCTCAGGATAAGGGGTCGGCCATTTAGGACTGAGATGAGGAGGAATTTCTTCACTCAGAGGATTGTGAATCTTTGGAATTCTCTGCCCAAGAGGGCTGTGGATGCTGAGTCTTTGAGTATATTCAAGGCTGAGATCGATAGATTTTTAGACTCTAGGGGAATCAAAGGATGTGGAGATCGGGCGGGAAAGTGGAGTTGAGGTCGATGATCAGCCATGATCTTATTGAATGGCGGAGCAGGCTCGAGGGGCCGTATGGCCGACTCCTGCTCCTATTTCTTATGTTCTTAATCCAGGGCGACACTCCCAGTGCAGTACTGAGGGAGTGCTGCACTGTCGGAGGTGCCGTCTTTTGGATGAGACGTTAAACCGAGGCCCCGTCTGCTCTCTCAAGTGGACGTAAAAGATCCCATTTCGAAGAAGAGCTGGGGAGTTCTCCCCGGTGTCCTGGGCCAATATTTATCCCTGAAAACAGATTATCTGGCCACGATGACATTGCTGTTTGTGAGATCTTGCTGTGCTCAAATTGCCTGCCATGTTTCCTACATTACAACAGCGAGTACACTTCAAAAGGGCAATCATTGGCCGAGGCCGTGCAAGGCGCTATATCAATGCAAGTCTTTATTACACCAGTGACAACACTGACCGCAGTGTGATTTAGGGATGCTCCGGGATATCAGTGTTATGCCGGCAGAGCAGGACTGTCGAGCTCGGGGAACAGGGTCCCAATATGATCGAACATCAGCTCCTCGGAGCTTTGTATGTCCAGTCAATCCCGCTCTCTGGGTTACTCCTTTACCTGCATCTGTGTAACGCTCCCTGTCTCTTTTTCAGATTGCGGTGTCTCCATGGACATTGTGATCCTGTTGGATGGATCAAATAGCATCTACCCTTGGCATGAGGTACAGAGGTTCCTCAGCAATGTCCTCAACAAATTCCACATTGGCCCGAAGCAGATACAGGCAAGTCCAACACCGTCATCATCACCACGTAACTCCACCCTTCCTCTTACATGGAGACAATGTCAGTGAATCCTTTTTTTTTCTGTACTTTTCCCACCGTTTTTCCTTCCTCCGCCTGACCTGCCCCAGAATCACCGCGTTTTAATCACTGCCACTAGTTTTCCAGCAAGAATTCGTGTGAAAAGAGCGGATGTGAAAAGAACCCATGTTGCATGTCAGAGGAACAAACAACACGCCCCACGTGCGGCAGTGTTTATCCCCACTCCCCAATCCCCACCCCCAGTGTTTATCCCCACTCCCCAATCCCCACCCCCAGTGTTTATCCCCACTCCCCAATCCCCACCCCCAGTGTTTATCCCCACTCCCCAATCCCCACCCCCAGTGTTTATCCCCACTCCCCAATCCCCACCCCCAGTGTTTATCCCCACTCCCCAATCCCCACCCCCAGTGTTTATCCCCACTCCCCAATCCCCACCCCCAGTGTTTATCCCCACTCCCCAATCCCCACCCCCAGTGTTTATCCCCACTCCCCAATCCCCCACCTCCAGTGTTTATCCCCACTCCCCAATCCCCCAGTGTTTAACCCCACTCCC